>JAGDQP010076758.1:0-10021 GCA_022664845.1 Lepisma saccharinum
CCTTCTTAGCACATGTATTACATTCAGATATGTTCATTATATTTCACAAAATAAATTTATGAAATAGGGTACATCATTTTGACTTACCCGTATAACTTTAATGTAGTAAATAATTTCAACAGATAAAACATGCTTTTACCTGGAGCTGTAATTGTTGTGCGATTTCTTCATAAAGATATACCGTGTTTACTTTCTGGTTAAGGTTTCTGAATGTAATGTTAATTGTGTCCTTCCTTGTAATTTTTGAGTTCATACTGTTGTAAGCTGTCAAATCAAGTTATTACACAAAACACACAAGAAAGCATACACCTGAGGCGCAACTTAACGTCTACACATGGGAACGAGAGAAGGCACCTCTCGTCTCTACAAGCACGGTGCACGAACTAACCACTGAGCTACTTGGCTCGATTTTAATGTGCTATAAGTATTAAGAATTGAACCATACATAATCAGACAAAGTTTAAAGCAAATTGGTCTAAACTTTTTCAAATGAGGCACAAATATAATATTGTAAAATTAGGTATTGTTACCATGCAGATGGTAATATGCTGAAAGTTCATGAAAAGCATTGAAGGAACATACTAATTTTGGTGCAAATAGGTCCAGCCGGCTATACAGAGAATGTACCAGTTCAGGTGTATTCTTCCACCACTGTGTTTAATTCAGGATTTCATTATAAAGCTTTGCAGGAACCATCAACTTCACAGCGTAATTTGAATTGATTCTATCCGAGTTGTTCCACTATTTACTTGACTTTTATTCTTAGAGGAAACGAGGTAAGCTAGCGCCACAATAACATTTCTTTTACATTTTATTCTATTTAAAACCATTTCATTTTAAGATAATCTGTCAGATGAAATTTCAACATGCAATATTAATTCGTCGTAAAGTGTTTCGAAGTGCATTGTGAAAAGTTGTAAAGTGTTTATATGCGTTTTCATTTGGTGTCGTACGTACTTTAACAAAATGGAATTCCTCATATAGTGGGGCAATCCCGACATTTCACACTATTTTCTTTTGAACGCCCTAAGTTACCAGAGTATTCAGAAGCACAGGGTGCAACATATATTGATTGAAAGAAGGGAAGGCTTTTTGACTGCGTGGAGAGACATCTCAATGCTTCATATCCTTTCTAATATACGAAAAATGCTTAGAGTGTCAAGTTAGATACGAAATATACCCCAAATGACCACATGCACTCTAGATGTATAGTTCTTATGGAAGATTATCGCATTTTCCAGAGCGAATGAGATACGTCAGGATTTCTAGAATATCCGAAAGATGATAGTCAGTTTGTAGTTTATTGTACATTCCAGCGGTAGAAGCATATTTCCAAATTCTGATTCTATAAGTTGTTGAAGTAAATGAAAACATAAAACAGTATCTGTCAAACTCTATAAAATAAATTATTAATACTTAGTTGAAGTCTCCTGATATACAATGCTAACTTTCTTACAGAACTCTGATAGCTTTAAAGTAGTACCTGGGCCACGGGCCTGTCCAATAATTTTGCGGACCGGTACCAGTCCGTGGAACGACAGTTAAAAACCACTGGTTTACAGAATCACTGTGGTTATGGTTTTTCACCTTTAAGGAGTTCTCAACAAAACCCGAGGTAACCAAGCCAACATCTCTGCTTGTCAGTGATCTTTATCAATCCCGCATACAATATTTCATAAGAATTGGATAATTTTGCGAATTGTAATATTTAAATTTAACACACCATGTTGATTTTCGGGAAAGAAATTAATTTCAGGATCGATTTAGTGTCTCTTGAGACATCCAGAAATAAAACTGAATGCAAAAATGATGAGAGTGTAATCCCAATGCTAACATAACTTTTCACTTGGTTATCAAACTCAGTGTATCACAATCAAATATTTAAAATGTTAGTGCTGTACAAGAAGGTTAAGAGAGGTTGAAAGCTTTAAGTCGAGAAAGTTAATCCAATTAAAGAAAACTCCAACGTTACGACATAACAAGTAAAGCGGAGCTCAGTTGGCGGATTCTGCACCTGTGCTACCGCCAGGCTTCAGCAGCGGAAGTCCTATCTCGATGACCTATTAGGGCTTGAACTCGTCTCGCGGAAACCTTTTCAACGGTATCCCAACCACCTCTGTAGCCCGAGTAGTTCATGAGTGGAAAGTTACGTGAGAGATATGGACACCTCTATTATCTCGGGAACCACTCATCTAATCTGGACGATTCATACGGGTTTGAACTCGTCACCCCGGAACGTTTCTAACCACGCCTTAACCACCTTCGTAACATTAGTAGTTTCTGAGTTGAAATGTATGGTGAGAGAAGAGGATGAGTTTACTCCTTACCTATGGACCAATTCATCAAATATAGAAGATCAATGCGGGTTTGAACTTGTCTCGCTGATACCTTTCTAACGAAATCTCAACCACCTCTGTAGTCCTAGTAGTTCCTGAGTTAAAAGTTGCCGACAGATAGAAAAACAGACAAACCCAGCATTTGCTGCTGACGTTTTCAGAAGACTAACAAAATCAGAAAAAGTTTACCAGTCGTAGTGATACAGAATTTTAAAAAATAACGTCATAAATTGAAGGATCTGAACTCAAATTTGAAATCAGCTTTCGTATACCACATTTCGTTGAAGATTTAGCCAGAGTTATAATTTTCGAGGAAGCTGATCCAGTGAGAGGAATCTGCCAGATATGTCATCACTATATTCAAAACGTTGGTGTAAATCGAAATTCCTGCGCTCAAATGTGAAAATCAGGATTTCTCTCCCTGTTTCTGTTGAGGCGCCAGCACGAGCCACAGACAGATAGGTAGTCCGACAGACAAACAAGACAAATTAAGAAGTCCCGAAAAAATGGAGGAAAATAAATGAAACGCTAATTGATTTCATTAATACTTCTCGTTAAATCATAAAGCATGGATTCATTAAAACAAAGAGGTAATTTGTACGAATAGTGAAATTAAATCGTGATGTTCTTGGGTTCACACACCGACAGTGTTGACAATCTAGTAGAATACCTATAAGTCATTTTGCGAAACGTTAATGCCCTGGGAAAATGTGCTATTTCCTACGAATGATAAACATAATACAAAACCCGGAATGTAGTGTTGCAAGCTATGATTAATATAAGAATTTAAATACCAAAATATTTACTATGGAAATTACACCTCGTATACTAATCACATTTTTACACATGGCGTTATGTGTTTCACACGTAATGTTTATCAATACTAGACTTCCAAAGTCGATTTATTTATGACAACTTTGGTTCAGACCAGGATTAAGTACGGTAGTGATAGAAGGAAATCGACCTGAGCACAGTTTGAAGGTACCATCCCAACATTTATCTATTATGACTAAGGAGAAATTCTGGAAAACCCCTAATCAGGATGATTTGCTTCTGAGATCATTCCTATGGTAAGAACAGTTAATGCTCTATCGTAGAGAATACCAAACAAATAGTAAACCCATGCACTACCATTAAAAAAATGGAGAAATTTATACCACCATGCCAACATTGTAAACCATAACTTCTAATATTTAACCTATATATGATAATAAAGGAAGAATATCATTGTCCATCCGGAAATTCCAATAATTTTTCTATTTTGTTTTGCTATCTCACCTCTTTCCTATATTACAATTCGCTAATATTTCATAAATATTTGTTTAACTAATTTATATTTACGGACTTAATTGGCATCCAGACTAAGCCGAAAGATCATGTAGCTTGGTGACTACTCTTTTGGAGAAAAAGGTGGAGAAGGAAGCGCCCAGGGCTTTCGTAAAGGTAAAATCCTCATATTATACCTATACGATAAAATTAGATGGACCTATCTGAGGTAGTAAATAAAATACACAATATTTTTCAAATGATAGAATTCAACATCCGTAGAATGATTTATGAATTAAAAAGTACAAAATGGAAGAATCCATGAAGAACATGGAGAAAGCAAATCATTAAGAAAAGGATGAAAGTTAGTTGGAGCAGAATAATAGCAAATAGAAATTGGAAGAGAAAAATAGAACAGGTATCGAGATTCAAATATTTTGGAAGCTTTTGAAATGAGAACATGTAGTAAAAAAAAGAAGGATGGGATTTACTATTTTCAATAAAGTAATTTCGAAGGGAAAATTATTTAACGCTAAACTAGAAATAGTTGAGGTGTTCAGACACATCAGTTTATACACTCTATTGTTTGATACGGAGCGGAAACTTAAGGGATACTTGAAGTTGACCTGACCACATCAAAGCTTTTGAAAAGAAAACCTTGCCCGAATTTGGCGCATAATTTGAGGACATTTTGTGCAGATAATCAGAAATTTTATGCACGCTAGGTTTAGCCCCGAAATCGAAAACAATATTGTTTGGACAACTTCACAATAGTCCTACTACAACAAGAAATTCTTTAACGGATGCGTCCGTTTGAAACCGTGAATAATGTTAATTATTGCTGTACTGAAAACAAGGATATTTTAGTTCAACTTATAAAGGGACTTTAATAACTGAGAATGGAGTAAAAACAAAGAAAGATTTCCAAATTTAAGCGTTTTCAGTAAGTGACAATAAACTGTTTATGTAAAATACTTAGTTATCATGTAATTAATTTGTTCTTTCCAGACAAAGAAAAAAAAAAGAAGCAATTTAGCCTATCCTGTTTTGTAACAAGAAAAGGATGTGTGGCTTATAAACATACAATCTAACGGAAGGACTCCTCACAAATTGCTTCGCTGGAATGTGAGGAAGTGCGGTGACACAAGAGATGACAGACTTAAAATATCACGTTTTGTTTCGAAAGTGATGCTTCTTCTTTCAGGTATATAAAGTGGAAAACACACTCTTCTAAGCTTGTAATCTGTCTGTGATTTGTCTTCAGTGACATCTGTTACCTCTTAAAAAGTACAATGAGGATCTCCGTAAGTACAATTATTGTCTTAACCTCTGGTTCTCTCTCTCTCTTTTTTTTTAAGTGTTGTTGAATTGCCTTAACAACTTCGTAAAGGATAATTAAGAGGACTTTGAAGTACGAATACGAGCGCTTTTAAGATACGTGAGTCTTTTTTAATGTGACAAATTGTTATTTATACCTTGTGTTCCGGTGCTGTTATGTCAGGCAATATAGCTGTTAAAAGTGGCCAACACTGCGTGAAAAAACAACAACTTATTTTAAAAGTTTCAGCGTTTCCTGCTCTGATACGGAAATAAGTCTAGTTTATGTATGGTAAGCATAGTCAAACTAAATTAATCTTACATTTGGATTTGGTTCCTTAATAACCCTTAGGATCTTTTGGCTCAAACTCGGATAGGGTAGGGGAAAGGACGGGAAAAGTAGCTTCCAGGGTCTTAGTTAAGGTGCAACGCCGGTATTCGGCTGATGAAACTTAGTGAAATATTAGAAAACTTCAATCAGAATGGTCGACCGTGGAGTTCGAACTTGCGTATCTGATTTAAACTAAACTATCCTTAACTTACCTCCGCTATCATAAACTAATGACTTTGAAGTAAAAAATAGTGTGTTTTTTTCAACAAAAGTTGTACGTTTATCCTAATTTGAAACAGATCCGTATTCAGTTTTTATTTTTCCACTCACATTTTCATTTAAATTATTAGTTAACCATTTAGCTTGCAGTTTTCCTAGAACGTATATTACTTGCAAACAAATACATATGAACTGAAAATTGGTACATAACAGCATATTCGTTTATATTATGTCAGTTTTATTTTTATGTAATTAATATTTGAAATTGTGAAATTGGGCCTATTTGCATGCATGAACATTATTTAACACATACCAAAACATTTCAAGTATAATGGATACTTAGTGTTGCTACACAGTTGTTAACGTGAAAAAGAAGTATGAAGTCGTACCATAGTATTCATAGAAGTATATTTCGGTCATAAATATAATTATTGTTGCGCGATAGTTGAAGTGAGAAATACTAAAATGTCGTGAATTTAAAAACAAGTTGGTAAAAGACTTTAATATTAAAAATAAGTTTTGTTATACGTATTTATTAACTTTAAATATTTCCATATTCCACGTATATAATCTCTGGGACTTGATTACGAAGACAACACTAGTGTATTACTATAAGATACAGTGTATATATGTTTGCTAATAAAATATTTACTCAGTATTACTTTCTACTTATCGCAAACGTAATGTATTTTATCACATGAACTGATTTTTTTTTAAATTAAATTATGTTCCATTTGTTCAAACCAATGTTTGGCGTAACATGGCATTCTTAAATCATTAAAATTAGGAACCTTATAACATGTGATGACCGGGTATAATCTCAATGATGTTTAATTTACTCCAGGGGTGGATTCTCGGCCCTGGCCTGGCCTCTCCCGGTCAGGCCAAACGTTCAAGACGTCTACCCGGAGAAAGCAAAATTTTCCTGTCCCTCTTTTTGTATCTGTTATAAACAATAGGCTAGACCAAATAATGGAACCGAAATTAACCCCCTGCCTTAACCTTATAATTTGCTGCTAAAAATCTAGACTACTATGTGTTCAACATACTTAAGTACATTATGTTTTGTTATTTATGTTTACAACTCTCAACATTCACTACCGAGCCGCAGTAGATCACTAGTAAAACGTTGGCGTAGCGTTCGGTAGGTCGTGGGCTCGATCCTAGCGGCCGACTATTCTTCCTAAGGTTTTTTTTTCATTGTTTTCCTCAGTCACACCAGGCAAGTGTCGGGATGGCACCTTCAACATAGACCCTGGGCGATACTTCCCAGAATCTTTTCCCCTCTCCTATCCTGGCCTGAGCCTTAGATGCCTAAAAACCATAAATAAAATTCAAATTCAAATTAGACATTCACTATAAATTCTGGAGTTTTACTATTTCTGGCTTCACATTTTACGCCATAATAATTATAATTATGACAAAACTATGTTTTTTATCAGACTATAGTACGATTTCACACTTCTTTTTTATGTTCTTAATTGTGTATTGATTCAGTGTATATATAATGACGTTATTTTTTTTTTATTTTTACTTTCAAAACTAAAACCCTAAACTTTAATGACGAATCTAGTTATTAATATGCCATTGTACAGCTAGATGTAAGTAGAGCCGAATTTTTAAAAAGACAGAATGACCCGTTGCCTAGAAAGGCAAATTTTATAAAGGCCAAAATAGTTATTATAATAGTGTTATGCAGGGAGAGTTGTTTGGTCAACGGTTCCTACTATGTTGAATAAATGCAATATTTTCTTATCCTAAGAAGTTCTCTTGCAGTCGACAATGAAGAGTTTTTATACATATATATATAATGTCCTGTTACAGAGATTTTGTAGTTTTATCGTAAATAATTTGTAACTTTATGTAATAACGATCCTTTCAGTCCCGATAACACCCAATTATTTAGGATGCTAGAGTGCATGTATAAGAATGAACATGGGAGTCTAATCAAATTATTAATTTATCTTCAGTATATGAAGAGTACGGTACATGGAAAGAAGGACGAATGTGCATGAAATATGATTTCTCGTAAAACGCAATTTAAAGTCTTAACTATCCCATTGATTCCCATGTATTTCATACTCTTAAAACCGCTATAACTTGGTGATTGTTTAAGCTTTTGAATTGAAACTTTCTGAGTGGTTAGCTGTAATTATGTAGTACCTGTTACGAGAGCAAACTCATTTTGTTAAATGCACATTCTTTCTTCTTTTCCTGTACTCTTCATATGTGAACTGAGCTTAGAAAATTTACAGTGCATTGAAAATATAAAGCTTATTAGAACACATTGAAGTAAGCCTACATCAATTTGTGAAGTAAACATTGGGAAATACCTAAACAGAATCGCAATATCACAGTTTGTTAAGGAAAAAAACTTAACAGAATGCAAGAACACGAACAATACAACACAATGCAAAGGAAAGCAAAAACGTGGTAAATTGAATTGTTAACGTAATTGTATAAAACGAACAAAACCTAACTTATTTTAATGACATGTATTGCTTGTGGTAAAAGTGCAAGGTAAGCAAGCACTCCCTAAGCAACAATTAGGAAAGGTAGTGGAAAATTCTCCTGAGGAGATAAGATTGTAAATCATCTACTGGGTGTAACGGTTTATCGTACTTTATATAGAAATTATCTGAAGAACCTGGTGTTGCCCAAGATGGCCGATTAAATATGTCTTTGTCAAGGTCAAAAAAGCATCCACCGTTATATCCTGATATGGAACCCACATAAGCAGAGGACTGCTTGTGACAATAACAGCAGTAATGCGAAAACAAACTATATTAAAATTATATGAGTAAAACGTTTTCTTAATTTCCCATTTATGGAAGACTAGTTGGATTTATGGAAGAACAAACCGGCTGTTGAAATGAAGGCTTTTATGAGATGAGTTCCACTATGCAAATGGAAGGATTTAGGAGAGAGACCCTAGGGGAGCATGAGAGAGAGACCCAGGGGAGGCAATTACTTATAAAGTTATCGTTTAGAATGAAACATTTAAAGTCATTCTGAAATGGCTGGGAGGAGGGGCAATGCCCCCCATAAATTCGCCCACGTGTATACACCAGAATAACTCCAGGACGGGTTGACAGAGGAACATGCAGCAACACACATTTCTGATCCAACTAAAAATGGACGCGTAAACAGTGGTACCACGAGTGACACATATTATACCCAACTCTCGCTACTCCAAAGAAATGTCACTCATTCAATGCCATCTTCCTAGTCAGAAAGCCACAGGCCCTGACAAAATAACGAACCCGAACATAAAAAAGTACCACTGCTTCTCTTAGTCTTCTTATCCCTCATCTTAAACACCATCCTTCTATCCCTTTCTTGAGGAAAATCGTCATGTTCTGCGTGATTCCCAAACCTGGAATGAACAAGACGTTTTCCCGAAAAATACAGACCAATAAGTCATCTCAGCAAAGTCGTTGAAAAATAATTCTCACCCGGCTCCGCAAACACGCTCTCCTCTCCCGTATTGATACGAATTCAAAAAAGCAACTAGCGAAGCTCATTCGTCAGCAGTCTCCAGACAAATACATTAAACTGTTGGCTTCATACCTAGAACCCCACAGCATCCAAGTCGAAACTCAAGGAGCCGTCTCGACATCAAAACGAATCCAGGTATATGGACCACAGAGCAATGTCCCACTACTGTACATTGCTCATAGATATATCCACAACATTATAAAGCTATCTTCCTACTTTAGCAGATGACATTGCCATTTTCCGCCACGAACACCAACGTAAATTTTGCGATTTGTCGTTATGGGTTACTAGAGCAATGGTTTCTGCAATGAAGAGTGAAAATCAACAAACCAAAATCATCACATTTTGCAATGTCACGCAACACTTGTCCCGTGTATGTGTAATTTGATACTTTTGCAATTCTTTGCTTATTTCCGACCCACAGCTCGCGAAGAGGAGGTGGATTCAAATCGAGATTGCCCCACCTGTCGGCACTAGTTTTTATGCGGAGGGGTTTGTTATACTGGAAATTTTGTTGTAATGTGTATCTTTACCCCGTTAATAGTTTTAATATTTGTAGCTTGCTTTCGTGTTAATTGTTGATAACTGTGTACGAGATTTTTACGTTGCCAGTACAAAACAGCGCCTCGTCTCTTAACATATCGCAGACGTCGCTTCATTCACTAACTTAACATTCTTTCTACATCCCTTGTATGGCAGGGAAATTGTCTTCGCTCGTTAGAGAACCTGTTTTGATGAACTCCTACAGGGTTTCTAGATTTATGTATTTTGTCAGGGGTGCCTTTGTTAGATCGTAATCCGACCAATCAATTATTTCCGTTTAGAACTTCGTATTCAGGGTGATGGTTTTGACACGACAAACTCTTTCTCCAAGTTCTGAGTGGAAGATGCTCTCCTGGCTTTTAGTATTCTCTATACGAGCTTCCTCATGCCTGAGTCGGAGTCAGAAATCATAGCTAGCCACAATTATCTGGATGGCTACACCAAGAGCTCCTTTGATAACTGAGTAGATGATATATTTTTATTTGTCATCAATAGATTTAGAAAATGGCAT
>JAGDQP010076759.1:0-10021 GCA_022664845.1 Lepisma saccharinum
ACTAAATTTATTTATAATCTCCTACTTGTAATATTATGATATAGAAACAAATAAGCTAGATAAAGCTGTCAACCAATCATGAAATGTTGTCAGTCAGTGTGTGTGAGATGCGAAATTGCTCTGCTATACATTTAACTCAGCTACAATTTTGTAGTATTTAAATAACTTCCCGTAGGTCTTCTTGTCTCCATTTAGCCATGTCCGCTGTTTCCTGTCTCGATCTGACCATCTGCGATGTCAAGACTAAGTAACTTTGATGTAATGTTGCGTAAAAATAGAATGGGCAATACTGCTAGTTTAGTGAAATTTCCCATTTTATATGGACGTTATTACACAGGTGGGGCTATGGTAAGCTAAAAATGAATTTCTAGTAAATAAGCAAAGAGCGAATTTATCCTACACACATAAGAACTAATCTGGTATTTAGACTTTGAATCAGCACGTAAATAATATATTAGCTTGTAAAATATTGCATAATAATATTCCATTTTCCACAGTTTTAAATTGAGATGGAATGAACACGTTTGGACAACTCACAACTGACGATAATTCAACCTCGTCACAGTTCCACAACTATTTACTAGATGGCACCACTACTTGAGTACCCTCTCATTCAGGAATACTTAGATACAGTGGATGACGATATTACCCCGGCCTCCCACTGCACATTTACATTTGTTCTGACACTTCCAACAAATAATTTTTATTTCTCACACAATATCAATCGTTGTCACCAGTTTATCGCCTTTCTTCTCTAGTTTTATTATTGCTTCTGACAACGTAGCATAGTATGAGTGGCTTGCAGTGACAGGTCGTAATGCCAATAGTTGTACTAGAATTCAGAATATACAGAAGAAGTGAAGCGTGACAGTAAATGGGAGTTGATACATGAAGCCAGATTAAATGATTAAAGAATCACACCTAGTCACAATTTTCTCCCTCTGACCAGAATTTAGAGTGAATTGAGCAATTTGTTTATGTTTATACTTTGTTATCAAGCCCTGTATTTCACTTACCTTATCTTGTAATCACTTGAGAAGTCTCTTTCTTCCGAAATCCTGTAGAGAAGAAATGATCCTTAATACTGTCAATAACTCTCACACACTCATCTTTTTCTTCTAGTCTTTCTATAGACCACGAATATACTAAAGTTCGTAGTTGCATTATAGTTCATTGAAAATACTAGACTCTTCTGATTACGAAGTAGTAACACACACACTAAATAAATTTAGAATAAGTTTGCTTCCAACACACAAGAGTAACGAGTAAAACTAACTGTACGACTTTGATGTTAACGGATTGATGGAAAAAACAAAACTGGCCTCTCAATACTAAGTTCTAATTGGTTTTATTGAATTCTAATTTTCGTGTAATTCTCAGGATGGGCTGTAGGATAGATGGTCTCTATAACTCTTTCTTAATGTGATTCTGAAAATCTGTAAGTTCTTATAGATGACAGGAAGGGTAATTTCAAAACAAGGTGAGGTGAGTTTGGGAACCAGATTTGGGAAGAGGTCTTAGGTCAAAGAGGATTGGGAAAGACTGAGAAATATTTTGTCATCTGGTAGTCCTTCTGGTAGCCGCGTTCTGGAAACACTTACATGTCTAATTATTAGTTAATAAATTTTGTTATTTTATTTTGATATTTTAAGATCGTGACTTTCCATATAAAGTAAGAGGAAGAAGTCTTTGACTTTTTCAGTTAATGTGTTTTTGTAACCTCCAGGTGAGAAAGCTCTTGTTTGTTTGATGAGAGCTCTATCAACTATGAATTTTCGTAGTTGTATTGGAATGTTTTTCTGTTATATTCGTAAAGATAATATGTTTTTTTTTTTTTTACAAATGGCGTTACTTGTTTCTAAATATAATTAAATGTTCGTATTTAATATTTCCACTGCAGGGATGATTTCTTATGTTTATTTGCATTTGAATATTTTGATGAATTATATTTGTGATATACCTTATTGTCTCATCACTCCAATATATACATATATATATATATATATATAAAATACACAGCCATATTCAATCCACTACTGAATGAGGCCTCTCCCGCAGGGAGGAGCTGGTCTACTGCTCCCACGCTGACCAGACGTGTTGGGAGAGGAGAGCCGATATATATATATATAATGCCTATGTAGACTATTGAATCAATTGGCCATGTTCATGCGTTTCTAATGTTACGACAATAAAGAATTTAAATTTGAATTAAATATTCATATATTTCAATATATAAACTTGAATTAGTTAAAGAATTTGTATGATAAAGATAACCGCCAAAACTATCAGAATACAACAAAATTATAAAAGAAGCAAAGAAGTAAGAAGAAGTAATCAAAATCTGTATCAACAGAAAAATTCAACAACAACAATATCTAGCAACAATTAAAACGGCAACTTCGTGCAAGCTCAGGTGAAGCTTGACAGCTTTGATTGTTGGGCAGTTACCATAGAAGATTGGACTGGACTGGATTGTTCAAGTGGGTTTAAGTTAGGTAAGGTGCATATCTTCCTTTTCTTTCTTTTTTTAAAAAAATAGGCCTATGTGTAACGTATTATATATCATAATAAGTGTATATTTTATTGACATATACTTGGATCTCATCCGAGAATCCTGTAGGTTATAAAAAATAATAATAATAATAATAATAATAATAATAATAATAATAATAATAATAATAATAATAATAATAATAATAATAACATAAGTACAGAAATAGAATGGTAACAGTCAAAAAAGCCGAACTGTGGAAAGAGTTAAAGTTAAAAACAACAGATGGCAGCATATTCGCAATTTGTTTTTGGGAAGTCGCATATGTCGGCAAGACAATGAATTTTTCTAACCTAATATCTTAATTCATGCTCAGTGTGGGTTACCATTATTTCCCCCATGCCCTTGATTTGTGTGTATGTTTTTTTTTAATGAGCATTCCAGATTCCCTCACCAAGGCGAATAGTTGAGTTAAAACGCGTGCAGTTAGTTGTTAATTTTGTAACTGTGAGGTCTTTCGATCGAATCTCGACATCAGTTAACGTTTCTCTGATTTTTTCTCAGTTACATTAGACAATACCGGGATAATACCTTGAATTAAGATCGAAACTTTCCAACTTAGCTTTTCAACGTTCAAATTAATGCTATTGGCAAGTCAGTATAAAAATCTAAACTGCTATGAAAGCAATACCTGTAAGCTTTCATTTTCCCGACACACGATTTTTTTTTCAGCTCGGTTGAGGTCTAGCTTCCCTGCTGACCAGTTAATTCCTGTTTAGTAAATGAATAAATTTTAAAGCGCAAAGGTGTGGGAAAATGTAGTAAACCCCTATTTAGTGTGTTGAAGTGGTAACTTTTTCCCATATCATCAACTCATAGGGTGAGAAGGAATAAGAAACAGTGTGCGATAAAATTATGTTCTACTATCGTGAACAGTCGTTTCGCCTTTTATCATCTATTGTGGCATACATCAATATTTATCATTTAAATACCCGCATTAAAACTCCAAGTTAAATTAGTTGCAAGAAAGATGCAATCTTGTGTAAGAACTGTTTAACTGTTTACGAAACAGTGAAATTAAGGTTTAATAAATGTATAACTAATGTAAAAAGATAACTGACGATTAATTGGACAAAATTTATTATCTTTCTATTTTGTTTTTAACAAAAACGTCTTTGCTACAAAAACAATACGAATCAGTTTCCCAAAATTTCTCTCTTAAGCTAAAATGTCAAGGAAAGTTTTATCGCGACAACTCCAGGAAAACTAAGAAAAATTGTTTGAACGATTATTTTTTAGGAATCTCATAAAGAGAGTTAAGAATAATACTCTTGTCTATGAATAGAATACACAAAATTCCACAACGATTCTCAAGGATGGAAGTATTTTAATGGAGGAAAATTGGCATTTAGATATCGACACATCATATACTGAAAAAATAAATTAGCTTCTTGTAAATGTTTTATTCCAGTTACTGTAAAAGCCTTCATGTTTGGAGTTGTTCACAAGTTAGCTCATATGATTTAACATGGTAAAATTTACTGTTTTTAAATACTTCCAATCTCAAATACACGTGTTCACTCACTCAAATACATTTGTTTAGAACAAGATTTATTTCGAATACAGTTTTTTTTTTGAATGAAAGGAAAACGATAATACTTACAGATCAAAACTGCACTTGATTGCCATATGGTGTTTTAACCTGTAAGTGGAATACATGGGTCCTGGCGACCCTTCGTATTTTTTATTATTTCTTTTTACTCTTGTAGTGGCAACACTGCTTGCATTGTATTGGCGAGAAGTAGATGTTCGTGATGAAAAATGGCTTGATGTTGCCCAGAATAGAGTCCAATGGCGAACGTTTGTTACTGCGGCGATGAACTTGCAAGTTCCATAAGCCATATAGTTAGTTAATTGGCAACACTGCACTGATACACATGTTGCATATACTGTGGTTATCAGGTCCAGTGTGAATCAGGCGTTTGTTGTCTGTTTCTATGCCCAGGCTTTGTTCGGGTCCTGTGGACCTATATGTTCCTGTATTGAAACTTGTTTTGTAACTGGTTACACATTATATACAGTTTGCTATGATGATTAAAATTCAGACAGATGGATGTTGTTAAAAATTGGCTACATGTATCAACACATGTATTATTACCATTGAAAAAAATATTATTCTATTATCTACAATTTAGCGCTTTTTCTTGAAATGTCTTGTCAATACTAATTTCCAATTTGTATACATTATATATATATATCCACTTTTTACTATATTGAGAATTTATTTGCAGTACTGCAATAGGTGGAAATTATGGACTGTAGAATTCAAAATAACTATTTTGTAAAGAACCTGAAGCAAAAAATATTCAGACAAAATCACACATTTTCGATTATGTATTCTTTACAATAATAATACATAATTTATGCATAGTTTATCTGTAACTTCTGGATTTCATTACCCTATCAGTAAACATGAGTATGAATGTTTTCAAGAAAAACACATGTTAAAGACAAAAACATATGATATTCAAATTTACATACATACAGTATGTATTACGGTACATAAAAATATTTTATAGTGGTTCCTAGGGACCCATAAAAAAATGTGTGTTCCGGTTACGGATTGAAGTTTCAAACTTGAAACTTCTTCTGTTTTGACAAGAATGTTTTTGTACTCCGAAAAATTCTCGTTTTACTTCACTAGAAAATATTGGAACATATTTAAAATCAACAATGTTTGACACATCATGCTCAAGGCTATCTGCAGACAGTCCATGTCTCGTATTTATCTTCTGTAGGCACAATTTCGTTTCGAAAAGGATCCACCAATTTCTTTTGTGTAGGGTTTCCGCCAATATTTTCAGTTTAGGGGTGTAAAGTCAAAATGTGGAGGGTGTACGTGAAGTTTTGTACGGTTTCTGTCGATTTTTCAGAGAAACAATTTTAAGTTGAGTTTGTTGTCGAGACTTTGAGGGGTTAATAACCCTACAGAGGGGGAAGGGGGGCTGGCAGAATCACTGCTTTCGTGGATCTTGGTATGTATACAAAGTGTGTATAATTACGTCTAAATTTATACTAGTTACTCGTGGCTACGCCCCTGTTTCTAGGTATACAGAATCTTTAAGCATGCTTAGCGCATTCCTCATGACATCTATTGTTTTGATATTTGTTTGTCCTATTAGGCCTTTAGCTCTAATATGTGCAACGTGTTTATACAAATGATTCATATACGAATTTGAGTATGCAACATCCATTTTCCAAAAATTCGTTGACATATGCAAACTATCCGAGTCCTAATTATTAGTTTATATAGAGATTAGAAGTTCAAGTACCTTCTCACATAGGCAAGGTATTAACGCAGGCTTCCATTTAAACTATATTGCATCTTATAAGGATGTCACACGGACCTCCAAATCAATCATAGTTTATTCGTGGTTCATTCGAAAGAGATAACAGAGGTATGTTCTAGCGCAAAGAATTACGTCATGGACAACGTAGTAGCCTCGTGTGGCCATTAATTCTTTTCAAATTAAGACATTTTGAAGGAAATCTGAGACTCTCAGTTAAATGATTATTACTGAAATAAATTTTAGGGCATAGAAGAAGGAAAAAGCTGAGAATGCTGGCTCATAAAACGCCAAATTCTGAAACTTGTTTTCCTTATACCAGTTCATAAATCATGTGGAATGAAAATTAATTCCCCCAGTATGACTTCATCCATTGGTACGATATCCATGTTTTTTTTTCGCGAAATGCTAGCCACTTACGTTCTCTAAAGGGTTACGTTCTTTCTCTTGGGAAGGTATATTTGGTAATACGGGAAGTGAAAAGAACTTGTTGGAGAGTCTAAGGGGTGTTATACTACTTATTATTTTATTATCAATATCTTACAAAACTTGTGTTAATATAATATAAGCTTTACTCTTATAATCATAACTTGAGGTGAAAAATTTAAGTAAGTCTTATGATGTCAGTGATTTTTAGTGTATACTGATGAAGTGCATACACGTCACAAACACAACATTAAGGGAAGTTAGTATTGACACTCTATCTTGACAAGTTAGTGTAGTATGACATATTATCTTCTGTCCCCGGGGCGACGCGGGGCACTAATGTAATACGAGGTGAGTCCTATACGTTCAAGACGTATTACAGTGCATTTGATGCCATGATATGATCAGGTGGACGTGGGTGAGAGAAAGGGGTAAGGTGTGGTATGTCAGGGTCGTTGTGGTGGAGAGTTTTGAGGTACATATTGATTAAGAGGGAGAGTGGATTGTCTTGCAGAGTAGGTCGTAGAGGGTCGTATTTCGAGTCTTGATGCATAGTGTCTAATAGTAATGGATTATAAGGTTCATATCGTTGAGTGATATATCGGGTGCGTAGTGTTTCTAAATGAAAGATAATATGGGGGAAATCAATTCGTGCATAGAGATCAGCAGTGGGAGGCAGTTTAATTCTATACGCAATTCGAAAGGCGTGTCGTTCAAAGATTTTGAGTTTTCTGTACAATGATATTGGTGCAGCAAGCCATGCGATGTGTCCGCATGTTAATGCTGAGCGAAGGAAGGCTTTCTAGGTGTTTAGAATGATTTTGGGGGCTAGACCCTAGGTAGTGCCAGTTAATCTCTTCAGAAGATTCAGACGGTTGTAGACTTTGGTGGTGAGGTATTTTAGGTACGGTGTCCAGTTGAGGTGATAATCGTATGTCAGTCCTAAGTATTTTACAGTATGCGATGGGCAGATTGGTGTATCTTGTACATGAAGTTGTAGGCATGATGGGTTGCGTTGAACACGGGAGCGTTGTTTTGGAGGCAGAAAAACTATTGCTTGGGTTTTGTTTGCGTTGATTTTTACTTGCCATTTGGAGCACCAGTTACTAAAGGTGCCAATAGCAGTCTGCATGGTTCTGTTTATCTGTTGGATAGTTTGGGTAGTTGCTAAGAACGCCGTGTCGTTTTCATACTGGCATAGGTGAATATTAAGTGGCATTGTTGGAAAATCTGTGCAGAATTGAATTAAAGTAGAGGTGACAGAGCGGAACCTTGTGGAACACCAATATGGAGGAAGATGGGGAATGAGCTAATGTTATTGATATGGACATAGGCGGGTCGAGTGGTGAGAAAATTTGTAGATATATCGAAGGTATGCAACTGGGAGATGAAGTTGTCTTAATTTATGCAGTAAGCCATGATGTCAGACTTTATCAAAAGCTTTTTCTAGGTCAAAAAGCACAAGTGTGGAAGGTTTACAGCTATTAAAATTATTGGTAATGTGGTTGGTGAGTCTTAGAAGTTGATCCTGGATGCTATAGCCTGGTCTGAATCCTGCCTGATGGTCTGGAATAATATGGTGATCATATAAGTTGGAGTGAAGACGTTTTACAATGATACGTTCTAGGATTTTACTGAGGGTTCGGGTTAACTGAATTGGGCGATATGAGGAAACGGATTCAGTTGGTTTGTTGGGTTTAAGGAACATTGATGATTTGGAAGTTTTCCATTGCGCTGGTAGATATCCGGTGCGTAGAATAAAGTTATATATGGCTGCTATCAGTGGGAAAAGTCGATATGTCCCTTCCTTAATATACGCAATTTCATCCATACCTGGAGCTGTAAACTTCTTTCGTGTGGTAATGGAGATGACATCTTCTACGGTGATTGGTTCAGTGATAGGCTGCGTTTCGTTGATATGATGGTCGATGCTAAGTTGCAGTACTTGTGATTCTAAATTCAAGCGAATTGCTGTGCGGTTTCTCTCCATGTGTATGTATGGTTGTGTAAATATCTACTGTAAGTACACTGCAAATGTGTTGGCCTTTTTTACGACGGTCAAAGTGGTTGGTTTTAAAAGTGGATAAGTTATTCTTGTCTGTTGTCCTGTCAATAGATTGAACCTTTTCCAGAATTCTGATGGGTGGTCAGTATCTCGTAGTTTATTTCATGTTTTGATCTACTGACGCAGTTTGTAAGCTGCCAGATAATTATGAACTGTTCTTTGAAGCTGACGATGCTGTTGCAATGAGATCGGATTCCTAGTTCGTATATAGTCTCTGAAGTGTTGACGAGAGCGTTGAACCAGAGTGAGATATTGCGGTGGCAGTTTCGGTCGATGCGGTGATGTTTTAGCTGTCGGAATGTATATGTTTGATGCGGCTTCAACTGCTTCTGTCATGGCCTGCAAAGTTTGATATAGTTCCTCTTCATTCGTTGGTGCTTACGTGTGTTCTAAGTGATCGGTGATGAATTCTTGGTATTAATCCCAGTTTGCCAGGTCGAATCGGGTAGAAGTACTGGTTGGAGGGTCTGCGGTTTGTTTGGGAAGATGTCGGTGTAAGGTTAACTTAACAGGAACATGGTTGCTGCCTACAGTATCCAGGACGTTGATGGTGGAACGATTGACAAGGTTGGGTGAAAGAATAACTATGTCAGGAATTGTTTTGAAGATGGGATGTGTAGGTTTCGGAAGTTGTTGCAGGATACGTGTGGTGTGGTTTGTAATGTAGGTATTGAAGCGTGCTCTTTGCCTATCTAAACGACTGTGGATGTTGATGTTTGCCATGATGACATAGGTTCGAAAGTTATCTGATATGTACTGAAAGAATTGATGTGGAATGAAATGGCCTGGTCTGGCGTAGATTGTGACTAAGTTAATATATAGGTTGAAATATATGGTGATTTATTCAGTTAGCTGCATGTGACGTATATGGTGAGGACGATGAGGTATTGAAGGTTTATGTCCGATACCTACACCTCCATTTGCTCTCGGTGCTGGGATGGTGCTCGTTTGATGGATGAATTTGTAGCCTGTGATTTTACAGTGGGTGCTTGTAGTGAAATGGGTTTCGTTTAATATTAAAGCTTGTGCCTTTTTTCTAGTAGAAGTGATTCCAAAAGTAATTTATGTGTTGAAAGTGAATTTATATTAACAAATATTATTACTATATCCATAATGAAATGCAAGTTTGTGATTGGTGGGTTGTTATGGAGAGTTGGTAGGTGGTGCTGTGACGAAATGAAGAAAAGGGCCAGAATAGGTAGCTTGAAATGTGACATGGAATACTTGTTTGGCTGCAGTTTGGATTTGTTGTAGGATGTGTGGTCGTTGCGATGGTTGGACATTTTGTTGTGTGAAAGTGACAAAGGATAAGAGCTGTTTTACGGTGATAGGTTGCTGCAATAGGGGATGTTTATCTTGGATGAAGTCAGGATTTCGTGGTTGTTCAGTGACACGGAGTGGTTCTACTAGGTCGGGTTTAGTTGGTTCATGAGGAGGTCAAGCTTTACAACGGTAGCTGTAATTCGTATGTGGTTCATTGCAGGTAGAGCACTTTGGTGGGAGTTGCATGTTTGAACACTGGCGAGTAGGGTGAGGACTGGAGCAGAAGCCACATTTAGGTTGGTTAGGACGCTGATGAGTGGGATGAGAATTATAGCTCTGACACTTTTCACATCGGATAGGTATAGGTGCTTGGGTGCAAGAAGGTTCTACACGATGCCTTCTACGATGTATATATGCTCCAAGTGTAAG
>JAGDQP010076760.1:0-10021 GCA_022664845.1 Lepisma saccharinum
TAAAATATCTTGAGGAAACAAGTGGAGTTAGTTGCTGAAATATCCTCTGATTCTCTTGTATGATTATTCTCTTTACTATTTTTCAACTCAAAAAGGGCTTTGCATCCGAAGCAGTAGTGAAACGTTTGTCTGTATATTTTTATTAGAGGGGCCCACGCTCCACCCCTGTTTCTATGTATTCTTTGCACAAAATGTGTTTTGCACTTCCAAGGGCGTGCAGCACCAGCAGTTGTTTGCGCTTTCCTTATTGGGATAGGCAGTCCCTACAGATTCTCGGGTTGTAGGTGTTCCGACAGTCCAAGAAACTCCTCGGTTCCCTCAGTTTTGACGTCGGGGGGTGCGGGGCGGTCTTTGGACCAGACGTCCAGCATTTTCTCCTGGTCTTTGTTCCTAACTTTGGAACCTTTCGTGGGAATCTTTTATTAGCTATTTTATACAACAAACATTTAATATATAGAACAACACGCACAAAAGGACAGCATAAAATGGACGTCGACTCAACATACTTCTTTTTTTTCTTCAACAATAAGAAAAAGGCGGGAGGGAAAAGAAGCTGATCCAATACAACTTAGTACTGATATTGGTCCAATAATTGACAAAGCATCTATTGATATGCTGAATAGGCAATTTTAAATATTACTTGTATTCTCTCACAACCTTCTTGCTGGTCCGTTGTGTGTTTGCATTCCTCGTCCCCTTCCACCTTCTCTTGCGCAGTTAGTCTTGTTCATCAAGTCACATTCATCACACACACAACACTTAATGTCAAATACCGTATATTTAAAAATGATTGTGTTCCGGATTCCAGATCACTCATATTTAGTTTCTGTTTTTATATTTATTTTTTGGTTTTTGTCATCTATTTTATTTGGCCTCCCGTCAGCACTCACCCACAAGCACACAAGCACACTGCAACTTGAGCGTCTCTTGCTGCTGGGTTTGTCCGTATATACCGTACCTGCCTACTCTGGTATGTGTCTTTGACATTTTCGCAAACAGTACAAAATATATCTGAGTTAAATTCTTCAGATACGAGGAAAACATAATTTCTTCTTGGAGGTGCTCCTCGAGGATTCTGCCCAGATGTGACCTTATATAAGGAATGAGCATCTCTTAAAAAAAATAAGTCTTCTAGGTCCGGGGCTGCTATAAGGTCCGTGTGAAAAATTTTGGCTGAGAGTTTATCTTTTAATTATTATTAACCTAGTCATAGACGCCTTAAAAATTGATCTCACCCAGTCACGTAGTCCATTTGCAAGATGGCGGCTAAATCCAATGTAACCATCCTACTTCCATGTCAATTTGCAAAAATTAGTCTCTTGTCCTATTTATCTCAATCCTGAAACATAGATAACTCTCTTCATTATTTTGAGAGCTTTGCCTACAAAGTTCTGCCTCACACCAGCCTCTAAACTGGTAATAAAGACATTGCATACTGTTAGGTAGCGCACTACAGATGTAGCGCCGCTATATGCTAAAAAATGTAGTTGTTATTGTAGCGCGTTATATTTAATTTTTGAAATGATACATGTAAACTAGCTAGCATCTGCGCTACGTTTCGACGTTATGCTATAGAATGCCGCATCAAGTTTCAAATATTGCATATCACTCTTTCTTGTGCTGCAACATGAAGAACTTAGAATAATAGCTGTTACAGTCCCCAGCCCTTAGCGTTACAAATTAAAACCAGACAGATCTATAAATATATAACAAACAGCTCTTCATTTTCAAGGGTTTAACGCTACCTGAAGAAGTCCCTTTTTAGTGTTGAATCAATTTGTTTAGAGTAGTTTAAAGGACTCGAAACTCTTGAAAATAGTGTTTTAAACTAATACAGCCGTACCTCCAGCGCTTCAGCAGAGTGGCTGTTATTTTACCACCAAAAAATCATCAATCGGGAACAGAAGTTTTAAGAAGCAGCTGTTGCTTAAATTTAATTCTAAGTTGTTGTAAACTTCAGTTGTTCGTTCATGGAAATAGAGTACCCGTACTTTACGAACGTTCTCAGAAAGTGTTAATTTTTCACAATCAATACAAAGACAGTTTAAAATGTCATTGTATTTATAGATTTTCAGGACAAAATATGTTCTCTTCTTAATATAAATGTTTGTCATATTGTATATGAAGAAATCATATTCTCTTTCAGTAAGTTGGAACCGTTGTTTTCCCTCTTCTACATCTATTATATGCAGCGTCTACAAGTCACGAGATACAAGTGACATTTACGAACAAAACAATCGATTTAATCTTTTATATATTCCTCCAAATATAAGTGACATAATTCATATTTTGCACACAGAAACCTTCGATTACAATGTCTATATGGCAAAAATATGACCATTTGTGTCACAAATATATCGAATTATATATAAAAGACTCGCTTTGTTTCGCTGAAGCTGCTGCCCCAAGACTGGCTCCCTGCTTGGGGAATTCTGGGGGGGGCTGCGCCCCCTTTATCGCAACCAGACTCTCTCTGGTAAACTGCGCTGCCATGGTAAACATATGCACCCAATCGGGAGGAAGGGGTTGCGCCTCAGAGGGGAGGTTTGTCCAATTATTTGTAACCAGCTCTTGGTCATACACCTTCATACCGAATTTCGTTTCTCTAGCATCAGTGGCTTTTTGCAAATTGACAGAGAAGTAGGATGATTATATTGGATTTAGCCGTCATCTTATAAGTGTGCCTCGTGACTGGATAAGGACATCGATTTTCAAGGTCACTATGACTAGATTAAAAATAATTAAAGATAAACTGTCTGCTAAAATTATGCACACGGATTTCATAGCAAGCCCCGATCTAGAAGACTTGCAAAATTTACAATAAACATTCGTTCTCTATATAAGATCATTTCTAGGCAGGATCCTGCTGGAGCACCTTCACGAAGAAAGTATGTTTTCCGCGTATCTGAAGAATTTAACTCTGGGATTCTTATTCATATTTGAAAAAATATCAAAGACAAATACCAGAGCAGGCACGTACGGTATATTCCGACAAAAGCTTCAGTACTGCTTCGGAAGCAAAGCCCTCTTTGGGTTGAAAAGTAGTAAAGAGAATAATCATGCAAGTAAATCCGAGGATACTTCAGCAACTAACTCCACTTTGTTTCTTCAAGATATTTTAAAGAGTGGCAGTGTGTTGTATTTATTGTCTGTCCACAAAGTGAAATAAAAAAAGATAATGCCTTCAATGTTACACGGTGCCACAATATACCTTCTCATTGATTGCTTTTTACTGGAGTTTCTTGTAGAATAATGATACTGGTTTACACGGTTTATTGAATAGATGTTTGAGATGTTACTCTTAAGATGTGTCCATCGTTCGTGACTTGCTACATATCGATTATCTAAGCTTGCTGCTTCCAGATCGTAATGTTGTAGATTAGTTCGCACAGTTTCTATTGGTTTCCATACCGTATTTTGTTGAGGTTTTAATGAACTCATCTCGAGACTAATTCCACTCATCTCGAGACTATTGTTGATAACAAATCAACCAGAGAAAACTCTTAATATAGTATTTAGATGTAATCTTAGATGCAAGAAGTGACTTTAGTTTCCCTTAAATTTGAAAGGCTTTCGTAAACAACATAACAAGTTCAATATTCCAATATAGATAGCAAATAAATAAGTATTATTTCTGAAAGTTTTATCGACGCAAATGTTCTGGAATGCTGAACATTATTAGGTTTTTTATTTAATTTGACAATTTTGTCAGTTTGCTACATCAAAATTCAAAGCTTGTAAACTCAATTTTTACCCACTTGCACCACCCAATCAATTTGAAGCTTAGTAAGCGTACGTATTTCCGTTAACAATATAGCATTTTTGAAAACTCACTCCTCAACCTCTCTTAATCCACATACCCTAGGAGGTAAAAAAATCACAGCCTTCCAATTTTAATCCATTTCCACTACTAAAATAAGGTTGAACCTTTGTATTCAAACGTACTTCTGACCACATTGTAAAGAATTTGGAAACTTAACCCCTGAGCTCCCACTCATTTAACGATTATATATAAGCTCACTCTTCTGCCAATTTCCGTTTGTTCAATTGTCGTAAACCAATTTTAACCCAGTTACACTACTCCAGCTGACTTGAAAATTAGTTAAAATTCGTAGTTCAGATAAAAATACAAACTTTCAAAAACTCATCCCTCAACCCCAACTCAATCCATATCACCTAGAAAGTAAAAGAATTTCACCCCTTTCAGTTATAACCCACTTCCACTATAACAATCAACGTGAAACTTTGCATGCATAAGGACTTCTAATCACATTGTAAAATTTTGGAAAATAATCCACACATCCCACTCATTTAATGATTATATATAAATTCAGTCTTCTGTCGATTGCATTTGTTCAAAGTTTGTAACTCAATTCTTACCCATTGGCACTACTTCAATGGACTTGAAACTTAGCGGGCATACGTACTTCGGACGACGATAGATTTTTTTATAACTCACCTCTTACACCCTAGAGGGAAGTAACAATATGTAATCCCCTTTAATTTCAACCCATTTGTAGCCTTCAATTGTAACCTTCTTGCACTAATCCAATAAATCTAAAAGGCGTCCATACATTTGTTGATTTAACAACATTCTGGAAACTCATCCTTCATCCTCCACTCAAGTAAACGTTTCTACTTGTAGATGGCACCTATTATCTTAAAACAGAAACACTAAAAAGTAAGAAATAAAATATTTAAAATGGTTGTAAGTGAAACGATTTTAAAAGCTCACTGAAAAATATATTTAAAAAATATTACATGTGTCTTTCAATAAAATCGTGGGGCCTATAAATTAAAGAATTAATTAAACAAATAATATATTTCAATTTCAAATAACTCGTAAATAGTTCATTTATAGAGTTTGATTATCATGAATGTAAATCACTGAATATGTGTTTGTCACCATAATGTATTATTCCGAGATCGTTAGATTCAGTAATCAATATCACAGTTGAATTTTTAGCAAGTAATTGATCTAATACTCTGCCTAATGTTATGCTGTCTTCATGGCCACTTCAATCATGCGTTCAAATTCCGTAAACATCTCTTTTACAATTGATTTGGGATTGAAAAAATATACTTTTAGTTATTTGCTTTTGTTTTTCAGTGTAATTATAGAATTGTTTCACTAAAAACATATTATATATATATTTTCTTTAATTCGAAAAAAAATTATCAAACATTAAATTATTTGCTAATTCCAATCTCCTAACTGCAGAAAAGAAAAATTGCACATTTTTAAATGAAACAAACTGAGCGGGCAAATATCAGTTGGTACTGCATCGGCTTTCCGTTCGAGAGGCCCTGGGTTCGATTCCAAGCTACTGATCATCCTTACTGAAGCTTTTCAGGGTTTTACTCAGTCAGAACAAGGAAGCTTTGCGATGGTACTTCCAAATTTAGCCCTGATCGACTCTTTTCCGAATCCTTTTCCCTACATAGTCCATCCCTGATCTCATATATGCGTATGCCAGAAACAATTTAGAAAAAGAGAAAATAAGAAACAGCAACAAGTTTCTGCTTTGTAATTGTGTTGGATATAAACTTTTATGGAAAGTGTATAACATTTTGTATTGGACTCTTCTGTTGATTTCGATCACGATTTAATTTAAAGATTCATTCTTTCAAAAGGAATTTTCTTTATTTTCTAGTAAATATGTTTTGAGACTGTTTATTTTATGTAGTTAGCAATTCATATGCTGTTGGCTTAAGGCAACACTAAGAAATGTAATCTTAGTATAAATAATGTGAAGTTTGTTTGCTTTGAAAGAAAAATTAATATTTTAGAGGTTGATCTAGGATAGTTATGTTATATTTATTGTGTATTGTATTAGTTATTGGCATAGTATCAGTCTCAATAGATACTATCATCATCATCATCAATAGAGATCATCATGGGTTTGTGAATCCATTGAGAATTGATGCTTTCATTGTTGCAATTTACACGTTTACTTTCTCACAGGTACTGCTTCAGATGTTCTAAGAACTTTAGAGAAGGATTTAAATATTTCGCCACTTCATGAAACTTTCTGAGCACTTTTATCTTTGGCTGAAAATATTATTAAATAATACTTTGATAAATCTTCTAATTTTAGTATAAATATATTTCGTTAATTTCTGAACAGAAGGTTCATAATAAACTTGAAAGCGAATAAGGTTTGTCATTACTAGACCCCGAAACCGTTAAACCGATTTTAATAACTTAATAATCTTGGCCACTGCAAGATTTTAGTGCCATCAATTAGATGATACAGTTTGCATGAGTCATGATTATGTAGTTTAGAGAACAGTCAATCTATTGTTTGTATCAATGAAATGATTTTTTCTATTTTTAATATGCAATAGTAATGACTAATGAAATAAATAAATAGAACATTTTTATTCAAATGTTGATTGTAGCAAAGTAGAAAGAATGAATGACAAAGCCCTACTAAAGGTATACATACTGGCACTCTGAACATGCCTTTTAAGTAATAAGAAGTTGTAATCGTTTAAATAATTTGAAATATATTTTTGTAGGAATTCTTTAAAGTGATTCTATATGTCTCTAGAATCTGTACATCAACGGAATCTAAATTCGAGTGAAGACCTGAATTAAAATTTTTCTATTATATAAAGTATACTTCTATACTTTTTGTTAGGTTATTTTATAGCCAAAAGTTTATATTTTAAATACATTGAAAGTAACAAATTATGTTTAATTTCCCTTGATTTGCTAAAATTATGTTCTTTCAATTCACAAAAATCGAAAGAAAACCAATTGGTTCTAAATGACATCTTTCAACACAAATATATATTTTCTACGGATAAAATCAGATGGAATGAAGCGCCTACGAGATGTTAGAAAACAAGAAGGCTATTTAGTTTTTATATGATACCAAGGTGAAGGTGAATTTCTTGCTAATGACTGTAAGGGACTACGCTGTAATTTATATCCAATTTTTGTAATGCAAATTTAACTTTAATTTGCGTGACTTTTGTACAATCTGTATGAGATTTTAAAATATATGTATGGCAGATAGTGGGAAAAAGATTTTTTTTCTATATATGTTATAAAATATTATTTGGAAGGTAGTTACATCTTAATAACGTTATTTTGGAGGGCAAATATTTTAAGATAGTTGACCCGTTCCTCTAAAATTGAAAAAAGGCCTAAACATGAATAAGTTTAGTAATAGATTTTGGTAATTAGTTTTGTATCACCTCCTTCACGAAATTAAAAAGGCATTCTTCTTTCTTAAAAATAAAATCCGCCTAGACCTTTCTTCTTATAGTTCGTTATTCATATTTATGGAGTTCAAATTAGCAAATCATATCTTGGCAACTGATTAACGTAAAGATGTTAATTTTTTATGTAATAAATATTTGTGTATCATTTGTGATATCAAATGATTACTTCCATGTCTTTAGCCCACGGAGAACAGACATTCTGACAGCATTAAAAAAACTAAGATTTCTGAAATATTTTACTTAACAAATTACAGACTTTGAGTAACGACGTCTAGATACCAAACTAGCAGAATACGACATCGAACCAATAATGGAAATTATCTATTTTTGACGATGTTGGCCAAGTATTTGGCCGATATTTAACCTAAGTTCTGTGCTGCTAGAGTACCTTGCGAAATACCATGAAGGTTTTGGGATTGTTACTCACACCGTAACAACGGAAAGCTAGTTTTTGTTAAAATAAGTTTGCTTTATCTTAAATGCACTGCAAGCCATTGAAAATGCAGATCCAGAAAGAGACATCGGATTAAATAAAAAAAAAAAAAAAAAAAAAAAAAAAAAAAAAAAATAACACGACAGCTCCTTGACGTATCAGAGGCACAAGCTATTCCATCTAGGAACAGCAATCATTGGCACGCCAGAGAGCCTCAGTGCAGTGACAGACGACTGTTCATGTAACAGGGTGTGTCTGTATATGGTCGAGATGCCTCTTCATTGAATACGTCAGCCCTGCCAACAGGTTTCCAACTTTGCTCGCGGAAGCATTGTAGCATATGCTGAATGCGGTTTACTTTTCCACGACATTGGTCCCCGTATTGGACGGACTGCGTACACAGTGCAGCGCATATGGACTTGATGGTTGCACGAGAGCATTATGTAATGACATACAGGATCCCGCGCCATATCACGTGCAGCGAGGACAGACGCCTTTTGTTTATGACTGTGGCGGATCAAACAGTCATATCCCGAACTCTAGGGCACGCAGTGTCGGGTGTTGAACAGTGCCCAATGTACCTATGAACATTTCTAAGTTGTCTGTCAGAACGGTCATATTTGTAGGGCGTCTATAGTTGAACCATCCAGTGACTGCATAGCATAGGTATGAGTGACTTCAATTGTGTCGCGTACGTTGCGCATAGAGAGATGAAAGGCAGGCCCGCTTGTTAGACGAATCCCACTTCTGTCTGCAGCATCATGGCATCATGATGATGTATCTATATCAGGCGGTATCGTCGTTCTAAGCTGGTCGACATGTGCGTTTTGCATCGCAACATCGGTTCGGTACCGAGTGTTATGGTGAGGAATACCATTAGATTGCATGTCCGTTAGTATCTCAAACGCATTAATGGACATGTTACCATCCACCGGTACATCTGCGATGTGTTGAACCCGCTTATGTTCCCTTTAGTGCAAGTCCTGACGGAGACTGTATTGCAGCAAGATAACGCGCACCCTCATGTGACACGTAATGTCATAACTTTCGTTCCTGGATATAATATTCTCCTGCTTCCTTGACCAACGCATTCACCCGACCTATCTCCTATGGTCCATAATTGCCAAATGTCTCAGACCTTCCCAGCTACAGTTGACCATCTGTAGCATCGTGTCGTGTACGCATTTCTTGTCATACCACAAGAGGTCATCAAAGGGCGCATCCTCTCTATGGCTAACCGTGTTACAGGCGTACTGAACGCCCATAGTAGACCCATCCGCTACTGATCTTCGACAGTTTCGTTCTGCTGTCGTCATTTTGTCACGCATCGTACAGAGCGGCAAGTTTAACTATTTGCTTATTGTACCTTATCATACATATGTGCCAAATTTGGGACCACTCTCTTCTCTTCTTCTTGGTATTGCATTTTTAATGGCGAGCAGCAGAGGCGGTTCTAGGCCGGGGCCGGGGCCGGGTTGAGTCTGGTCCCTCCCAGTTTTTTGCAGTGAAGATAAACTGGTATCCTCAATTGTCTTGAAATATTTAGTATAATTAATATTTATTTTGCATAAACTTTAATGTTATCGATTCTTGAACATGAAATGAAGTGTACCATGATAAGCTTCTTCTATAAACATGGGGTGGGGGAAGAAGTCAAAGTGTATGTTAGAAACTGCATTTTGTCGATTTTCATCAGGTAAACGATTTTTTAATTTCTTAGAACAAGTTTCAATTAGTTATTTTATTATATTTTGGTTATGTAACACAGTATTTTTTGTTTTTAAAACCTTTTAGAAGTCTTCACTATCAACAACGCTGTAACAAAGGGAAGACCACATCATCTAACAATTTAATTTATTGATTATAGACAATGCGGTGTTATTTAGAAATTATACCACCTGTAGCTTAAACCGAAAACGGCAGAACGCTAATCGTTGTCCGACTTACTTCTTACTATAAAAATAATATAGGAAATTCTAGTCCACCTACAAATAAAAAGTAGAAATCTTTGTTCCTGTTTTTTTTTTAATCATCTTATTTAGGTCTAAATTGGTGTTGAATTATACAACATATCCAGTGTGGTATTTATAGATTTTTAAGTGTGTGTGTGTAGAGGCAGGGACTCTTAAAGCCGTTTTATGTAGTGTGAATTCCAATCAATTTATCCAGTGTAAATTTGGCAGTTAACTATAAATTTCCCTCTGTAAATTCCATAAATTCCATTCACTGATGAAAAATATTAAAATGTTCACTTTTTTGCTTTAACTAATTATTGTTTTCTTACACTGAAAAAGGTTTTAAACGTGCTTATTTCCTTCATAGATATACCTAAGGAGAATTAATATGCAATTAAAA
>JAGDQP010076761.1:0-10021 GCA_022664845.1 Lepisma saccharinum
TAAAAGATAAATTTTTGCTTGTAATGAAATTTCCACTCCTTTCAAAATTCCTAACGTCGTATGTTTTCCTTGTACGGACAAGATTATTTTGAATACAGTAAACCTACCAGACATCTCTATGAAATGTGATGCTTTAGAAATAACCTTTCAGTAGTTACTTCAGATTATCATTTTGATCAAAGCGATGTGAGTAAAAAAAAAAAAAAGAAATAATAAAAAATACTTTTTAAGACATACTTTTTTTTAAAAACAATATGTATTAAAAAGTGAAAAATATTTTTTATGCATGACTAAAAAGAAAAGCATGGCGTGGGCTCTCATATACAGTCACTTTATAAGTTCTTGAATTGGCGCGCCCCATGTTTTTCTTTTTAGTCATTCATAAACAAAATTATTTTTCACTTTTTAGTAAGAATTGTATAAGAAAAGTATGTCTTTATTTTTTAGTTATTTCTGTGTTCGTATAGTTTTTCTCAAGCTAATGTTTCCTGTCCCAAATCCTAAAGCGTTCTGCAACCAGTCAAACGACAGATTGTTGCAGGTTAGTATTTATTTTGCTTTAAAAATATAAAACTATATGAATGTAACAATAGAATATTGTATTGTCGCCTGACTTACGTCGCTGTGCAAATTTCATCATTGCGTGAGGTCGGGAAATAAGTTAAATTAACGTTGCAAGATTTGAGGACACCACGAACCACTGAGAACTAAAGAAAAAAGAATGTAAAAAACTTGTATTTTTACATATCCATGTTTTCATTCTTGATTCACTGCGTACATGTTATACTAGCAGAGAAATCAGCGAGACCTTGTTGTCAGTATCATAAGCAAAAGAAAGCATTGGTATAAACTTCACGAAAAATTCGGGAAATGGGATGAAAAAATAAATTTAAGAAAATCAATTTTTCCTTGCTTTTTTTTTAACCTTAAGTCCTGAAAGGGCCTTCAGACGATAAGAAAAGTCAATTCCTTATAAACCTTTGCCCATTCTTAATACATCATTAGAAAAATATTTTTACCAATCAAGGAAAAAATTTAAAACTTTCGTGCCCCATCAACAAAGTCCGTGGTGTTTATCAGTTCGCGCAGTGCCCCTGTATTATTCTAATAGATCAGCTAAAAAGACCTTTTAATTGACATAAGCCTAAGAAAAAAATAAGTATAAACTTCAAGAACATAACAAAGTAGCTCAAAAGAAAGAAGAAATAGAATAAAATGAACATTTTCTGGAATATATTCGCTCTTTTTCGGTCTAACCACCCTTCTGATTATTAAGCACCCTTCATCATCATTTTAAAATGTTCAAAGAAACTGAAGAATTGACAGCAAAAATGTTGATCTTGGGTGTTGAAAATGTTGATCTTGGGTGGGGGAAGTGGTCATTTTTGTATACAAAAATTCACATCCAAAAGATTTTTATAAAATTATTTTTATTATAAACTGATGAAAAATTGAGTTTCAAATCAAATAACAGGCTGCAGCTCTGAAACTACTGAAGCTATTGAAGGATAATATTTTTTATTTTATAGCCTATATATTGCAGATTGTAACAGTTTTTATTGTATCAAAAAATTCGCACTCAAACAACAATAATAAATTATTTTCCCTCCACCTATTGAAAGGTTCCCTATGTGCTATCCGCCCGTGACGTCACTGTAGCAAAAACCGTTAGAACATGATTTTGAACTTCGGAAGTGCCTGATGAACATACCTTCTCACTTATTCTGTTGTACGTACCTTGGAACTGGACTTCCCCTGGAAGTTACATGCAGTCGCAACTTTATTTATAACCTCGGAAAGGTGTTAAATATCCTTCCGCAAAATAGAATAAATTCCAATTTACAGAAATACAACATTAAGATATTTAAAATATACACACCACTTTGATCAGAAATATTCTTTATAATTCTATAAATTTGTAGTTAAGTATTATTTATTTAATTTACAACGTTTGCTTGTGAATATTTCTTTAGTTACGATGTATTAATTATATTTATACGCCCTTGGGTCGTTTCCAGGATACAAAGATACAATTCTGAAATCATACTGCTTGGTCATAGTATATTGACCCATAGTTGTGAATCTAAACATCTAGGCATTTACTTCAAGCAAAGTATTCTGCATAAAAGAACATAGAATGAATGTAAAACACATAAAATACAAATAAGAATAAGAACTTTATATAAAACTAAAGAAAATACAACATAAGTGACGTAATACGAATAGAAAGCTATGACCGACGCGCAGGTAGGTGACGTCACAGCACTAGGACATAAAAAGAAGTAAATGATTGTGAAAAAATGAAAACCTCACCTTACATGGAAAGGGTGTTCGCTGAGAGACATTATCTCTCGGACTTTTAACAAGTATTAGACCATATAGCTTCATTTCCAACCAATATAGTGTAAATTAAAAACAACGAAAGTGTAAAACTTATAAGATGAACTTGATAACAACGTGAGTATAGTGACATCTAGCGTGAATTCTTAATATGTAAATCGCTAACCAAGTGAAAAAAATCTTAGAGATACTATATTTAAAATGGCCAAACATATCGAGGTAGTAGAAGTCTGACAAAAAAGTTTCTCTCTATCTGCTATATGGGACGGTGGCCCGACGATGGCCAGACCAAACTCTCCGTGTTAATCAGCATTTGGTTTGATGGGGACCTTCCGCTTTCAGAGTAAATGGAGTAAAAACATCCCTTACAAATCAAGGTAACTGAACTCAAATTTGAAATCAGTTTGTGTATAATTAATTTAGTTCAATTGCTAGCCTACGTGACAGTTCAGGATTTCCACTTTGAGAGAGTGTAAATCCAAAATTGGGAGGCGGTTAGTTGAGTTTAAATACACTTCTACATGGTTTCGATCGATTTTCAACGGTACAAATTTTAAAATTCGAGAGTTGTTCGACAATTTGAAGGTTGATCTCCCATTGGGGGTCTGGCAGAACCCCTGTTACAGACGGACGGACGGACTAACTGAAATTAATAAAGAACCTAAACTTTGGTTGGATCTGCAAAAGAAAAACTAGTTAAGAAGATAAGTTGTTAGAAATCTACAAAGCTAACAATTACAATTTTCAACTTATAATTCAAAACTGACTGTCTGCAATAGCTCTATTCCGTTGCACCAAGCGAATGCCGAGATCGTACCAACAATAGAGGCGTTACCTTTCGTCACGTCCTGTCCCTATCGCTTTCGTCTAGGATTGAATCGGCCGCCATTGTTAAAAGGACATAAAAAATACATTGTACATATCCCCTTTTAACAATGACCGATTCAAATGTTCTATCTACGAAATATCATTTCCCAAACATAAGACGGACTTAGTACATAGGTAATCATAATAATTAATAGTATGGCTTTTTGACCCGAAAATCCTGGTTAATGTGGACCCAGGATGGTTTGCCATTACCTTCTATCGGATTGAGTTTATACTAACTTTATTCTGACGTGAGAAAGAGTTCAATTACGCCCCCAAACCCGGGAATTAGAAGCCGGGGATGTCAAACTTCTCAATCTCAGCTATCAAGATAATAATATGTACGCGAAAGCTGTTCTTTTAGTGAGAATACATGCTCGCCAAATTTTATAGCTTTTTCTTTCGTGAAAAACAAAAATACAGAAAACAGAAAAAACAAAGCTTTGATTTTATTACGTGCACTTGTGTTCCCCTGATACAGGCTATAAAATTTAAAAATAAAACAAGCATAACAGAAATAAAACCACTAAAACATGGAATCTAGAAACGACGATATAAAATTTTGTGTATTAGGCTGCCATCTGTTGAAAGCAAATAATAATAATTATATTGAAAACATATAGTGAGAGCAGCGTGTTAAGTTTTTAGAATCAGACTTTAAATGTTGGAATGTATTGTTTCTGTTTCAATTAAACATATTTATTGTTAAAACTGGTGTTGCATTAAGTGCAAAAAACAGTAATTCTATCAAGGAACGTGGCTGGAAAAAGAAGTATTATTTTATTGTTTGTTTCTTGTGTTTTGTTCTCACAAACAGTACGAAAGAAACGCCTATTTGTTTAGCATTTTAAAAGCCTTTTTTTAGCACTTTAAAACTGAGCACTTCTCACTTACGATTACTATTATTTTGCATACTTTGTGTGTGTATAAAATTTCTGTATACCTCTTCATACTTGATGATGTGTATTAATAAAGAGGTTTTGGTAGGTTATACGAAAGAACTGAACTAAATACAGAGTGTGGCAGAAACAATTAGATGATTTGAACTTTGTCACGCTTATGTAGCTGTAGGTGACGCACTGCAGTGTTGCCAAAATAATGACTTAAAAATTGCTCAACAGCCCAGAAAAGCTAAAACCCTATGTTATCAAGGGTTATCAAGGGATAGAATGCTAGAATTAGACATGTTTGTGGCTAGAGTATGCACAAAAGAAGAGAGAGAGAGAGAGCATGCACACTAGAGAAAATTGCTAATCTTTGGTAGCTAAATGAGTGTTCAAAATAGCTAGTGTTAGCTACAAAGTCACTAATTTGGCAAGACTGGCTGAAACACATTGGTGTATAGAGTAACTCATGGTGTTTAGTCGCTATGGAGCCCTTGTCACGACAACAACGAGCGTGGGGGGAAACAGTTTTTAAACGATATTGCAACTCTAAAGGCTAATTCACACATACGGTGCCGTGCCCATGGCGTTCCCCTGCAATGCTCCGTCCGTGCTATGGCAGCAACCATTCACACATAGGGTGCCATTCCAATACCGTGCTGCTCTACATCAGTTTCAAGGATGGATTGCAAGGAGGAGGATATTGTTATTGCGACCGAGATGGTTTCTTTTCAAGGCGGCAACGTTGGGACTTTAAGGAGACAGGCGTTTCAAGGAGACATTTTGAAATTGGAAGGAATAGACCTGTTTAAACACGACATAAACACATAGAAGTCGGTTAAATCAAGCTGAAGAATTGTTATTAACATTCTAACGAGCAAGTGAACTCCTAAGTACTAGACCTATAGTAGTAAAGTGGGCTCCGAACCACTCCGTTCAATAGATTTCCATGGGACTTGAACCTATGACCATACGCACAACAAACAACGAGTGTCCTTACTTCTTGCCCATCCGAGGATTTGAGTTACTTCAGCAATATTAATGATGAATAGCACCTAAAACTGAAACATTTGAACACAATGGATACATAGCTTTTACTAGTTCTAACAATATAAAAATATATTAACCTTAGTTTTAGTACAAAAAGAACTTTCAAAGAAGAAAAAGAAGATTACTAGTTCTTCTCAGTTCATCTTTCCAACTTTAGTTTTTTTTTATTAATTTTTCTTTCTTAGAATTTATTCAACATTTGTCTTTTCAAGTTTCTCTCAATAGTGACTCCTAGCAATGAAAATTCAACTAAGGAAATTTAAAATTCGATTAAGTCGAAAATCTGAAGCCATTATTGGTATTTTTTCTACTTTGTTTTAGATAGAAACAGTACTTTTGACAACTATCATTATCAATAAGAATCAACTATTTTGTAATCTTCAACGTAGTAGAATGACATAGTACCTCAAACAAACTGTACTAGCAAATCAAACTTATTAATCAGATTTTTTAAACCATTGCTGAACGTTTTGAACCACGGGAGTTGAGAACAAAGCTGTTATTTATATGATTTCTCTATTATCCTTTGAATGAAGGTTATATTTGTAATATCCATTAATTATTCTCTAAGCTAAGAAAACCATAAAACATGAACACGTATTTTAAAAAGCGTTAAAGTGTACAATAGCTAACACGACAAAAATTAGAAGTTTTATATCCAACGTATCTGAACGTTCGTTCATTTCTAGTGTAACACAATACCATCTATTATGCCAACAATAAGCAACTTTGTTCCTTTTTTCCCTTTCGCATGTCATTATGATGAGGAAATACGTTGAAATATATTTATTGTGGGAACTAATAATGTCGAAAAATTTCTCAACATACAGAACTATGTTTAACCATAATAATTTTGCCTCTATACGTTATTTCTGTCTTATGTGCTTTGAAACACCAGAATACATTCAATTTAATAGTGAGATTTTAGGTATTTTGACATGAGGAGTGTAGGCACTTTTAGAGTGACGCTACAAAGAGATGAAACATATCGCTTCTGTTCCTTTCAGAATGCATCTCGAGCTGTCACAGCTCCTTCTTCGGAGAAAAAAAAAAATCTTGCTCGATTCTTAAAGCCGTGGTTGGTGGTGGAGAAAGCACGTAATAAAAGGCTTTTCAGATGATCAGTGAGTGTTTGTGGTGAAGCATCAACAGACTTCACTCAAAACTCTGTTCAAAAACAACTGTTGAAAAATAATGCTACTAAAGAAAGCTAAAACAATAGTTACAATTTGTTTTACTGAAGCAATTTTACAAAACATATATTCAGGCCATGCCATTAGTGCGGAAATTATCTTTCAGATGTATTACACTGAAAAAAGAAGCTATGTTAAATCAACACTTTTCGGTGATGGTGCGCACCACTTTTTGTGTTAAATCAACACCATTTGTTGTTACTTCGATGGTTCAACTGTGATAGCCTAATATAACATCCTTGATTGTATTGAAGGGACGTTGACAACACATCCAGTGTGTTCAATCACCAAAATCAACAACACCGTTTATAAACGCAAAAATTATTTTCAGTAGCGAAATAAAATTAGGAAGACCTATCGCCTTTTAATGTTTACAATAATGAAGCTTTCTGCTTTCTGAAATAGTTCCACTATAGAGCTGGGTAACAAATCGAATAAAATCGACGTAAATATGTGATGTCTTAAGATAAATATTTCATTGCTGTCCACCACATAAATATACCGTATTATAAAGATACAATCATGTTAACACTCTGTAAATGTATGAAGTGTTTTTGTTTTTACCTTATAAAATCATAGTACTAAACTTTTACATTTAAAATATCTAATTGACATTTATGGGCTAGAGACCCTCTAATGAACTAAGATCACCACAAAGCTGAGAGATGAAGTCCTTTGACAAGCACCCTTCCGACGAAATATGGGGATAACGTCCAGGTCCTTATTCTAGTTTTCATCCCTGGTGAAAACCAGCAGCAAACCTCATTGAGGATTCCCAGCAGCAGGAATCGAACCTGAATGCCCCCGCTTTCGAAGCCAATGACAATTGCTACTACACCACGGGAGCTGGTAAATTCTATACTTATGGATGTTTACAGCATCTCAAGACTACACTTTAATTCTTATTTGGTCATCTTTCTCACTCAAACCTTTCTATAAGATATTGCCACAGTAGAGATTAGAACTGTAGGTTGTAAGGTGGTTCAGTGATGACGAAACGTGGTGAGCGTCGATTGTTTTAAGTAGACCATCAAATTGGCAGTGAACACAAACATTTAATTTAGTTTGTAAGAGCTCTGATTTGGCTTTTATTTCTATTCTTTAAAAGATAAATATAAAATTGTTGGCATGGGTATGGTACAGTACTAAAGCTTTACAGTTATAGTACAAACAATAGAAACTTGTAGGAACATGAAGGTTTTCTACTTGCGTGATCTGCGTGGTTGGAATGGAGATCAGCTCCGCCGTGGATCAGTGGTGCAGCGTTGGCTTAGCATTTGGGAGATCGTGGATGTAGTCCCAGCGGCCGACCATCCTGACTGAAGCTTTTCTAGGGAGTTATCCTCAACTACACCAGGCAAATGCCGGGATGGATTGTACCTTGAACTTAGGGGCTGGCCGACTCCTTCCTCATTTTTTTCGCCTTCCTTATCGCAGCCTGAGTCTTAGATGCCTAATGGTCATAAATAAAATTCAATTCAATTCGAAGAGTGATAAAAATAATTTCCTTTAAGTATTTGTTTAACCTTTTTATCAATAGAAAAGTGCCCTATTTCAGAAACAGATCTTATTGACTTACCGTGAAAACACCCAACAGACAACTCAGTAGTAGAACTCTGAGAGCGCAGCAAGTGCGAGATTTTGAAGTCATCTGCTAGTTAGCAAGGTAAAGTTTTTGTTGGAATCGATGCTTTAATCTTTGTTTATCCCTCTTATAAACATGCTCCGCTTATTTTCATTGAACTGAAAAAGGGTTATTATCTTAAAGAAAATACTTTTCTTATTAAATGAAATGTTTTAAACCATACCTTATTGGCTGAGATACGTTGTTAATTGTCGATTGAAATTTTAAAACTATGGAAAGGAGAGAATGTAGGTTCCACATGTGGAGACCACATATTCTTCTGGCCTCACTGCTACATATCTTGATACCTAAATCTACTTATTTAAAAAGGAAACAACAGCCATATGGACAGTTACATTATCCTGTAAAAGTAAATTAAAATGTAGATTTCCTCTTTGTAAAACAACCATGATATACTGTCAGTATAGTAATAAGCATAATATAAGCATACAAACACACACACACACATAAAGAGCAGACAAATATAAAATTGAAACATAATTAATCCTATTTCCAGTAGAGGGAAATCCTATTCTAAAAGCACAAAATAAGCAAATCAATATATCGTCTTAATAATTAACATCTAGCAGTAACCTATAGCAAAGTTAACAGCAACAATTGTTACAGATTTTATAGCAAACTCGTTGGATGAAGGAAAGCAAGTGGATGTGATTGATATTAACTTTGAAAAGACGTTTGATAGAGTAAATCACAATATATTACTAGGAAAATTCACTTCTCTTCTTCCTTGATTACGCTCATATGCTCTTACCTAACTAATCGCAGACAATCTGTTTTATTTAAAGAATAGGCGTATACAGCACATTCAGGAGTCCTGCAAGGCTCGAATCTGGAACCATTGTTATTCCTCTTGTTTATTAATAACCTCCCGGAATTCATACCCGATAATGAAAAAGTGCTATTTGCGGATGTCCTCAAAATTATATGCTATAATTAATTCTATGGAAGATGTCATAAAACTACAACGTAGTTTAGACAACAGTGCTATCTGGTAAGCTATCACTCAACTTCCAGTCAATGCGAAAAAAGGGAAAGTTTTATCATTTATTAGAAATAAATCGATTTATCCATTTAATTATGAAATTAATAAGTACGTATCAACATGCACGGCAGTGTATGAGCCAAGTTCTTCACGTCAGAAAACGTCAGCACTGCCAGAAGCATGTTATACAGGAACAAGAGTTTATGGCAAAATCGACGATTTGGGGGCCCCGTAAGAAAAAAGATGTTAAAGATAGGAATATGAGCTTTTGCCGTTAAGGAGATATGGTAAATATGTGCAGATGTACAAAATTTCATATATTCGTATCTCAAACTATGTTCTAGTTGTGGACCCCTGAAATTGCACATTTTAGGCTAACTGAATCACTCACTCACTCACTCACTCATCATATTGTTTAGGGTGTTTGGAGTAAGCTAGAAACATGAAATTCGGTATGAAGGTAGAGGATGATAAGTAGATAAAGGAAAAATTCCGACATTTTGAAAAGGTCACCATCTTGGATTCAAAATGGCCGCCAAACCTAAAATTTCAAAGAATACACAGCCTAAACGACTAAAGATAGAACAGTGAAATTTGGTATGAAACTACATCATTGATAGCAAATTTAGAAAACTTTCTAAAAATTTGAAAAAGTCGCCATTTTGGATTCAAAATGGCCGCCAACCCTAAAATTTTAAAGAATACACAGCCTAAACGGCTGCCGCTAGAATACTGAAATTTAGTTTGACAGTACAACATTATTAGTAGATTATGAAAATATTACAAAATATCTCTAAAGGCGCCATCTTGGATCCAAAATGGTGGGCGTCATAAATCCATTTTCCAACTGCGTGAGCCAGAGATACGAAATTTGGCATAATGAAGTATTATCAAGAGTAGTTTAGGAAAACATAACAACGTTTTAAAAAATTCACCATCTTTGATTCAAAATGGCAGCTGAAATACCATTTTTCACATCGTTCGAGATAGAGAAATGAAATTTGGTATGACAGTGTATCATCACGAGTATGTCACGAAAATATAAGAAAACGTTAAAAAT
>JAGDQP010076762.1:0-10021 GCA_022664845.1 Lepisma saccharinum
CCAAATCCAAAGTATCCCACTTTCGTGTCACTGCTCTGCTTGGTTCCTGCTTTTGCATTGAAGTCTCCCATTACAATTTTGTAATGCGATTTGCTACTATCCAAAATCTTCTGTATCTACTCGTATAGGTCTTCGATTTCCTCCTCCGGATGTGAGGATGTTGGAGCATACACTTGTATAATTTCCATATTGTATCTCTTGTTTATCTTTATTACTACCGGTGTGATTCTATCTGAAATTCCTTCAATTTCTGTGATCCGTGACTTCAGGTGTTTATTAATTATAAAGCCAACGCCTGTCGGTTTTCCATTTTCTGTTCCTTTAAGGTAGAACGTGTGCCCCGACGGTAGTTTCAGTTGTTCTTCATTCTTCTTCCACACTTCTGATAGTCCTATGATGTCCCACTTAATCCTCTTGAGTTCATTCTGCATTTCTTCTAATTTAGTCTCTCCTGCAAGTGACTGACAGTTGAGAGTCGCCACGTATAGGTCCGTTCGAGTTGCCGTGTCGGTGTCCTGGCAGTCTACAGTCCAAACCCGGGCATTTTTATCCTCTGGCTTCCTGCATGAGTGACCGCTGCCGTTGCCAGCTGCATTCCGTCCTCCGGGCAATGAGGAACCTCCTAGGCTGTTTCCTTACTTGTACCATCATGTGTAAAGAAAGGAGGGGTGCTGACATTTGACTCACCACGCTGTCAGCTAATGCGGGTTGGTGAGCAGCCCATCCATGTTGTTTGGGTACTAACAGGCCTCACGACTTGAACGTATGGATTGGACATTAGGCCTCGAATATATATAGTTAGGCCTCCACCCCACTTTGGACCGTAGGTCAGAAAATGTGCACCGCTACCTCCATATCCCCCATGCACCGTTCACGGCACGTGCGTATCGCACAGGGGCTAGCTTTACCTTTTTATTAAGGTGTTCAAAAACTTATTTCTCTTAGTATTACAACTTAAAAACAATATGCACAATTATAATTCTGGTAAAAAGAAAAGAGTGCTAAGCCATATGAAGGGCAAAATGTAATGCCTTTGCAAAATGGAATGATGATCATATTACTCTTCAATAACCTCAGGAATATTATCGCTATCACTTGGGACACCTGTTTTTAGCAGCTTCACTCACACTCATTTTTCCGAGTGACGCCATATTGCTATACGTAGATGGTAAGCTACGTTGTTTTTGCTGAAATATTTTCCTCCAGATCCTTTGGGGCAAAAAGACTTTGCAGTGCTTGTTCTGCCATCTATGATCAGATTTAGTTATCTGATACTTCGTTATGAACAAAAAGTTGTTAAAAAAAAGATTTTTTTTATTTTTCTTTTGGTAGAACCCCGACATTTGAGTTAGTAATCGAACAGGAAAAGACGCTGTTAGTTTGTCACTGAATGAAAATCAAGGCTAGTCCAAACTTGGTATAAATTATAGCATGCTATCTGGGAAATTGGCAGTTACTTTGTTTGAGAAATGTCATCAGCCCAAACCATGGAGCTTGATACAGGAGACGGATCTGCTTTTAGTGACCCGAAATTGAAGCCAGCACAAGCCATGACCACCTGGAAGGTGAAATTGATAAAAGAAAAAACAACAACTGAACATCACGTTCCGTACAATACCTTATTTTTAATATTCCAGTCTTCCTCCTCTCTTCCTTAGCTAGATCTTCATCCATTCTTTGCTTCCACATACTCATTCATAGGCCAACCAATAAGACGCAAGTAAATCCCAATTCACCAGGCAAAATTAATCGAAAACCGGCGTCAAGTTGACCCAGCTTAATTGTATTGTAGTATATTAAAACCATGTAGTTTCGTAGAGCAAACCCGTTCTTCTCGCAATAATTGTTCTAGGACTAGTTTGTGCGTTGTAAGAGAGCGTACGCTGAGGAATAAGAAAGTGCATACCATTATCAAGATCCTATAATTCATATTTAGTTCGAATCGACTAGTAGTATTGTTTTGAAACTGAAGTGCACATGTGTTCCTGAATATGTGGTATTGAACTGTATATTAAATAGATGTTTGGATGCATATGCTGTTTGGGTCAGTATATGATCTCAAGAACGGATGAATGTTCTGGAGAACGATTGTGTTAAAGCCTAGTATGTCTTCGATCGTCAGAGGCTCTCTCAGTGAATTTATTGAGAGTAGTAGGTGTATCGGTAGTTCTGACAGGTACCGTTAGTTCCGGATGGACAGGTTCGGAATTTGGCTTGACTTTACAGTTGTATGAGTAAATTGGATGATTGTCTGAACAAGTGTTACATTTTGATTGAATTTCCAGATTAGGACATGAAGGTGTGCTATGGTTTTCAGAGCAGTAACCACAGGTTGGGCGATTTGGACACTGATCGGTCTGATGGTTGTTGTAAATCCGGCACCTTTCGCATATTACTTGTTGTGGTGGAAATGTTTTCGATGGCTCTACACGGTTTCTATAAATATAGGCGCCGTTTGTGAGGATATCATCGATGGTGTCCTTTGAATTTGTTAGAACTCGAATCATATAGGTAGGACCAGCTTTTCGTATAATTCTGATGGTCCCTGTAATTGTGTAGCCCTCAAATTTTAGTTCGTATTTGCACTCCACGGATGACTACAGACAATAACGATGTACGCTTAGGTTGTAGCTGTTGTTTTCTTGTTGGTGATGCAAGAGTCTGAATGTTCGCATCGGAGCCGATTTCGAATGATGCTTTGTTTCGTAGAGGTTTGGCGAAGTTTGGGTCTGTAGATTTTATGATCAGTCCATTCCGTGTGAAAAGGAAGAGGAGAGCTAGGCGTTGGTGGTGTTGTGGAGCCCTTGATTCCCTTGAATGAGCGTGGTGTGTGTTGTCGTCCTGGTACTGTAGGTGGTATAGCCCGTTGTGAATGCTCAGTGTGTGTGTGTGTGCAGTGCAAACTCAATGTGTAGGGTGAGGCTACCCATAGGGATAGTAGCTAAGGTGTAGGGAAATCCCCAAATTCGTAGCCCCACTGACCCTTGGTTTGGTCAGTCTGGTCAGAGATGCTAAAAAAAAAAAAGGCACCGAGAGATTCCCAGGATGAGATTTCTAGTTTCTGGCAACAGAAGGTCGTTCAATATTATGTCAACTTGCCAGGTACAGTGTAAATGTTGGATCCGGATATGTGTTGTGGACCACTGTGTTAGTTAGTTAATGATGCCCCTCTGAAGAGGGGTACAAAGGGCTACGCCCTTTCTTTCCAGAGTTGTTTATAATATATTTTGTATTTCAGTTATGGTTAGATGGTCTAAGTGATTTTTTTAATTTCCTGATGATTGTTTGGCATGGGCATGATTTTATGAGATGGAGCTTGGCTTATTCTTTCAATTGTTTTACAGTGCATAAATGTGCCTCTACTGGCATGTCTTTGTAATTGTGATCTGGATGGTCGGTTGGAAGTTTTCTGACATACTGTATAGTGCAAGGAGGTGATCTAGAGGTGCGAAATGACAATGTGGAGCGGCAGATATGTTTAGGTCGGTTCGGATAATATCTTGTATCAACGGATGGTCCGTGCCAATGCGTTTTGCAATTGTATCGAAGTGAAGCTTTGTGGGCAGTGATCTCAGGGAAATCGATCCTATTGTAAAGCTCTTGGGTTGGTCTCGGGAGTTTGATCCTGTAAGCTGTACGTAGGGCATGTCTTTCTAAGATTTTAAGCCTTTCGTAATATTTGACCGATGCCGACACACAAGCTGTAAATCCATATGTCAGTAGTGGCCGTAGAAATGTCTTATATGTATTTATAAGCGTTTGTGGATGTAAGCCCCAACTTGTGCCACATAATCGTTTTAATAGATTTAGCCTGTTCTGAGCTTTTCGGTTGACTTCGTTCAGGTGAGCATTCCATATTAAATGTCTGTCAAATGTGACACCTAGGTACTTGGTTGTTTTCGCAATTGGTATCTTAATTCCACCGACTTTAAGTTGTAATAGGGAAGTATTTCGGAATACTCTAGAAATCCGGTTCGGTGGCAGTATAACGAGAGCTTGAATTTTGTCGCCATTTATTTTTAGTTTCCACCTGTTGCACCATATTTCGAACAGCTCTATCATGCGTTCAAGGCTGGAATTTATTACCTGTTGCTGGGAGCTGTAGCCAGGAATGCGGTATCATCAGCAAAAAGGAAGTGATGGATATTTGGAATTGGTTTTGCCATATCTGCAGTGTATAATATGTAAAGGATAAAGGGCTGATTCTTGTGGTACTCCTGTTCTCGGCCGTATTGCGCGTGACTTCGCTTGGTTTATTATAATATATATGAGACGGACCTTGAGGAAGGATGTGATAAAGTGGATAAAATATAAAGGAAATCGGTATCTCTGCAGTTTGTATAGCAGTCCAGCATGCCAAACATGGTCGAAGGCTTTTTCTATGTCAAAGAGGAGAAGACAGGATGGTTGTGTCCTATTGAACTGGTGAGTTATGATGTTGGTCAGTCTTAGAAGCTAGTCGTGTGTGCTGCTGAAAGGTCTAAATCCAGCTTGTGATAGTGGTAATATTGACTTGTTTGCTAGTATCGTGTGAAGTCGTTTTACTATCATATTATGCGCTCTAGTACCTTACCTAGTGTAGATGTTAGCTGAATAGGTCTATATGATCCTGGATTTGTTGGGTCTTTGTTTGGCTTGAGGAATAGAATCATGTGAGAAATTTGAATTGAGGCGGATATAGTCCAGCTCTGAGAAGGAACGTATAAAGAACAGCCAGTAGTTCGAAAAGAATCGTAGGACCTTTCTTGATATGACGATTGTCTGGTCCGGGTGCAGTGTTTTTCTTGTGGCGAACGATTGAACGTATTTCCTCTTGTGTAATTGCTTCATTCAGTAGTGTATTGGGCATGTCATTAATGTCACGTTCGTTTGGTTTGTGCTTATCGTCGGCTATTATTGTCGCTTCTACCTTTTCGTGGAATGGTAATGTGGATGTGCTTTGGGGTGAATAAACCTTTTCAAAGTGAGATGCAAACGCATTGGCTTTTTCATGATCGGTTTGTGGTGTTTGGTGATTGTGTATAATAGTATACGTTGTTAGTGTGGTTGTGCCTGTAAGCTGGTGAAACTTTTTCCAGAACAGTGTTGGATTTTTAGTTTGTTCTAGTTTAGTGCATGCCCTATTCCACTCTAGTCGTTTGTAAGCGATTATGTAGTTCCTGACTATCCTTTGATATCTTCTTCGCAAGTTTAGTACTTCTTCACTTCTGGTTCTTTTGTATTCATTATACAAGTTTCGTACCTGTGTTGCATATGCAGCATAGCGACGAGGTAGTCGTGGTTTGTAGGTTTGGACTTTTTCGTCGGAATGCTTGAAGTGGAAGCGTCTTGGATACTTGTTTGTAAAAAGTCAGTTACATGTATGGTATCATGTATGGAGTTGGGGCTAGGAGCGCATGGGAGTTTGTTTGTTAGTTCTGTCCTATATTTGTTCCAATCAGCTCTAGAATAGTCAACTGCTGTTTTCTTGGTGGTATCTGTATTACTATTGCTGATGGAGTGTGTTTGAAATTCAATCAGAACTGGTAAGTGATCACGTCCAATATCATCCAGAACTTTAACATTCACCTTGCTTATGATTGTGGATGATACAAGCACGACGGCAGAAGTAGTATTGCTTATAGGTCTTGTGTGTTGAGGGAGATCCAGCATGTGGGCGCTTGTGTTGGTATCGATCATCGATCTGAAATTTGTTCGTTCTTGAGCACTGTGACTATGGAAGTTAATATCGACCATAATAACATAGTGTCTAAATGTATCTGACAGATATTGAAAAAACTGGAAAGGAATTGGATGGTGAGGTCTGACGTAGATTGTGGCTAAGGTGAGAGTAAATTGTGCGAGATATACAGTTGTGATATTAAATTTTGGTATTTGTAGATCGGTTTTTGGTAGATGAGGTCTAGCTGGTATATGTTTCTTATAACCTATCATTGTACCACCAGAGGCTCGCTGTGCAGTCGGAGGCCCATCGTATTTATTGTATAAATATGGCTTTAGAATAGTCTGATTTCTAGATTGTAGTGCAGTTTCATTTAGGAGAAAACAATCTACATTGTAGTCTGCCAGAAGTTGAATAAATAAAACCTTGTGTGTCTTGAAAGATGTGATGTTACCACTGTGTGTACACGTCACCACTTCAAGTGGTCAACTTTCTGCAGCCGATGCAGTTCAACTCTTTATAACATTATAATCTCTGCTTCTTTTCTTTTCTCATACTTCTGGTATTGATTTTACAATAATATCAATTTACCTTTAAATGAATTAAATATGAAGAAAGTAGTTACAGCTTTTGTTAACAGATAATGACTTCCGGCAAGAGAAAGTCACTGCCACCTAGCGTGCTTCGTCATAAGTATGCTACTACTTCTGCTTGTACTCTCTCAACGCAGCACGCCTAACAGGCATCCATCAATACGTGCTCAGATATGAAATTGGTTATGCACAAGTATATATTTATATAATCCACTGTCCGATAGTGATGATAAATATGAACGAAACTATTTACATGCTGGTATAGAACAATGAAAAAAAATTTATGTACAAAACGTCTTTTTCGATTGAGCTTTTTTCAACATGGGGACACATGTTACAACCTAGAGAAAGAAACTATTGAGTGCTATGAATTAATTAGTTGAATTTCATACTACTACTACTACTACTACTACTACTACTGATAATAATAAATCCAAATTAAAATATAGCTTTCCGAAATGTGTACCCAATAATGTGTATAGTTATGAAATTGTAAAAAGAAATGTTTCATTATATCATGGATAGAAGGTAAGGTGCCTTTAATGCATGCCCTAACCGCGAGCGTCGCTTGCAATTTTTCTATTAGTCAATGGGGAAATTGCGTCGCGTATTTCTATTGGCTACTAGACCAAATCGCAAGGATAGCGCGTACATGGAAAGGCGCCTTAACGCAGGTGTAAAACGCACCGAAACACTTGCGTACAACGGAGATTTACTGTATTAGATAATTCAATACATTAAAAATATATGTGTCGAAAATATAACGCGACTGTGCAATTTCTGTAAGTACAAAAACATCTTCTATTGTTATAAATATAAAAATATATCGATCACACCGCTTAAAGCAGCCTTTTCATGTGCCCTATAGCCGCATGAGTCGCCCCTTGGCTGAGCAGCGAACAGAAATAGCGCGTATTTCAATTTTCTGCTCATCCAAATCGCAAGCGAAGCACGAAGCTATAACGTACATGAAAAGTCAGCCTAACTATTGCACTAGTCAAGTAAACTGTTTCTTGAGAGAAATATTAAAAAAAAAAACTTTAGGTGAATATTGATACAGGACTACATGCTTTACTGTGCGAACAAGTATATCTCATCATTGAGGATGACCTCTTATGTCGTACTTAAGAATCGCAAAATGTATCATATATATCTTGATATTCTAATGGAATTCATCTACCATAATACATTGATACTGAAAAATCTTGGTCAATTGTTCAATGGCGTATACGTTTAACAAAGAATGGTAATGTTTTGACGGAAGTGTTTATTTCCTATTGGTAACGAAGAGTAGGGGCTGGTTTTCATGAAAACTTGCGATTTGGGTGATACCTTGTTTACATTACTAATATCTTACCATAGTTAACGTTAACCCGAGTTCATTTAAGTAATGTAGACGGTAGTTATCGTTAACGCGAGTTTCAAATTTAACTAGCGTCAACTTACGACGGTTATCTTGTAACGTTAGGAAGAAACGGCTATCTAAACGCAAGTTAGTTATTAGGCACGACTCACTTCGTGAGTTTATTTCTTTCCTTATCGAAATATATAGTATCCTAGTGATGCATATAAGTTTTAAAGTATAAAAGAATGATGGGAGAACTAATCTACAAAATGTTACGCTACAATAAATTAATTTGTGTTCATTTTTATTTCTTAATCCTGTCCCGTGTAACAAGAAGATTATTTACTCTACGGAAACATCTACATGTTTCTTTACAAACAATGGTAGTACAAGCACGATAACCAAGTTAAGTTCGGTAGTCTGAACGCAAGTTAGTTTTATCAGTACATCTTACCATCGTAAAATGTTAGTAATCTAAAGAAGGCATGAGTAGCCAATTGAAACACATGCTTTATTGCGTGTTCTACGTATTACGTAATAAAACATGTGCTTCAATTGGCTACTCACTCTAATCGCAAGCAAAGCACACAACGCAAGCGTGCATTTAAATCAGCCCTTACTTCGCCTAGTATTAATCAATCGGATGTAAAGATTGCAATAAAACATCCATTAAAAAGTATTGTGTAACGTTACATCAGACACAACACGAGATAATCTCCTTGGCAAGTGAAAGATATTCATAGACTTTCCAAATTTAGAAACACTGCATAAATAGTTGATACCACATAATTCCTTTACGTAATAACTCTGTAAACAACAACAACTTTATTAATGTTACATCTTAACATTAATTGTAGATTCGGGGTTGTCTGGGGTTAAGAGAAGAAAAAATTGAAAGTAAAGTTACAAAACATGGCATCGCTCTCGTGAGAGTATTATTCCGAACCGTGAAAGGTTAATGTAAATCAACAATTTCCAACACAAAGATGGCGGCAGCACTCTCTATGTATATGCGTAATGTATTTGTTTATCGTTGCACGAAATTTCAATGCTGCTCCTACAAATTCAAGCCTAGAGAATTCAAACTTTCAGGGAAGATAGTTCATAACCAATTCAAGAGTTCAATGAATGCTGATATTGTATTATATTTTTTGTTCATTGTTGAAAGAGCTTCATTACTATAGGGTTTGATATTCACAACAACAATGAAGAAAAACGAAAATAAAATATTGGCATTGATCGAACTCTGGAATTGGTTATGAACTTTCTTCCCTGAAAGTTTGAACTCTTTAGGCTTGAATTTGTAGGAGCAGCAAGGAAATTTCGTGCAATGATAAAAAGACATATACGGAAATAGTGCTGCCATCTTTTGTTGGAGATCGTTGCTTTACAATAACCTTAAATCAGTTTGCAGGTTCTTTTAAAAGAGATTGATGAGTTTTGAAAGCTTTGAGAAGTTTCATTTTCCCCATGTTGAAAATAGCCTATATAGGGTTGTAACTGCTAGCCGTATGAAAGAAAGGAATATCAATTTTCTCCTGGTGTCTGAGAGGAATATTGGTGTCTGGAGAGTTCAGACACTAACAATGGTATTACACGATATTCATATATTGTGAAGTATAGTCAAATAAGTTTTAAGCAGATTATAATATTGAGAATAACATTTGCGATATGGACAGATTTGCTATATTGATTTGTGAACATGTAGCTTTACAAAGTACATAGTAACAGTCCCCAATGAAAGGTATTGGACGATATTTAAAAATTCTATAGAATTGACAATAAGTTTTTAATATAGACAGTAAATTTGTAATATAGACAATGAATTTGTAATATAGACAATAGTGAGTTGAGCTGCTGTGGAATTTTATGGTAAGAATTCTTTTTCATCGTAACATGTATCGTAAGAATTGTTTTACATCGTAACATGTATGATAAGTATTGTTTTACATAGTAACATGTATGGTAAGAATTGTTTTATGTCGTAACATGTATGGTAAGAATTTGTTTACATCGTAACATAACACCTTATCTAGCAAGTGTTGCTTGAGCTGTTTCTTGAATATATTTATGTTTTCTTCACTCCTTATATGAGTTGGCAGCTGGTTGTATCTGGTGTAGTAAAAAGTAATCCATTATTTTTGCCTGACATTGAAGGCTTGACTTACCATAGTTAGAATGATCCGATTTAGGTCACATATGCGCCGTTCTGTTCGATAACGTGTTGCCATTTGGAAGGTAATATCATGATGCCTCTCATAGAAGCCCTTGTCCCTATTGGCAAAAAACTGAGACAGTCGATGTTCACAAGCCTCTCTTGACGCGAATTTTTCACCAGCAAACGTGTTCGCCATGGACAGGAACAGACGGTAATCACTCGGTGCCAGGTCCGGACTATAAGGTGGATGCATAAGAACCTCC
>JAGDQP010076763.1:0-10021 GCA_022664845.1 Lepisma saccharinum
CTCATCCGTCTCCCATTTCACACCTTTTTAGGGCTAAAGAACTTGGCTCCACTTTTTGCACCTCTGGTGTTTTTGTTCGGATCTGATCTACAGTCTGTACCCCGATGCAAAAAAAAAAAACATAACATTGGTCGCATTGAACGAGTCGTTTACGCTTCGGTTGGACTGGTACCTTTTGTTTGTATAGTATCAAATATTCCTACAGTGTCTGAGATTCAAACGTGAATTCTATTAATCTCGTATCTATGAGTGACCCCTCTATACATGTGCTTCATTCTCTTTATTTCAACTACTGGAATCATGCTTTGCGTATTTTCTAGTACTTTCTAGAGCATTAAGAGAGTGCTCCATATGCTTCTCCTAACCTATGCACTAGCATCTTCGGTATTCTAGCTCGAATCCCTAGCACGTTCTGTAATTCTTTATTTTGTACAAATTGGTTTGCTCAGTTGGCTGATGAAAAGTATACTTTCACCCCGTATCTACCCATCGATTCTATCTGTTCAATTTATACTCCTGATTTTTGTAATCTCTGAGCGGTTCTGCTAGTATTATACTCACCTATATTTTCATTGTTTGAGCTATATATGAAAGTACAGTAAGGTCCTGAATTGGATGACTGATAGAAATAGTCTCGGGAAGGATATCTAGGTGCAGCCAGACCCGAAAGTTTAGGATTTTTAATGTTACTTCCCTTTTCCGTTTCATCGGTGAAAGTTCTTGCTTATTCTTCGACTTCCTTTCTTGATTTTCATTAGATAGTCCTATGCGCGCACTTAATTGTTCTCCTTGCTTCTTTTCAACTTCTTCTGCCTTACTTGAATTGAGGATCTATTGAGGAATCTGACCCATCTCTTTCTCGTATTCTGAAAGCTTTTCATCTCCCAATTTGGCTATTGGGACAGTTTCCATCTGTTCTTCTTCACTTCCTTGTATTTGCTGTATTTGTTCCTTGCTTTTCGCATATTGGTTTGTGGGTAGCCCTTGAGGGATTTGTACTACAGGTGCTACCTGGTCCTGAACAGATTCCAATATATTTTGACGAAGTTCTTCTACAGGGTTTGCATTTTGACTATTAAAGTGACCTTGCATCTGTTCAATTACTATTGGATTATTTATGCTGTAAGTAAATACGTTCCCCTGTATGTTCCGTGCCTGCACCAGTATTGGACCACCTATCATGTGTTGGTTAGGATCTGAGGTTTTAATCAAGAAAGCTTGATTGTTTTTATCTATTTCGTATTTGCAAGGATTATTTGAGCTGAAGGCCTGCATTAAGAGCAATGCATCTTCCGTCCGTGCTGGACTAGCCGGTATCGATACATTGTTTGTATTATCTAAGAGCTGGAGATTTACACCCAATTGTTTTGCAAGAAAGGTAGTGGCATTATTCTGCCTCCCGGTATTCCCGATGTATTCATGTCATTTAGACTAGCCTCACTATTCCCAACCTCTATTCTTTGTTGTGTAAGTACATTGGGACATACCATTGTTACCCCTGTTTGTTCGTTTAGTAACTGAATTTGATTTTCCTGACTCTTAACCTCTGTATTGACTGACATCTTTGAAGCCACTGCATGCGTAGCGTCTTCTGTACCATGCAACATATTAACAAATTGTTTTTTTATTACCTGATTTGCCGCATTTTGTTGATAATCCTGTGATTGGAAAGTTCCTTGTTCCCGGGCCAACGGGTCCTCACCATGATTTCCCTCGGGATCTAGATTTCCTTGATTGGTGCACATATATGCCGTATTTGAAGTACTTTTTGGTTATAATAAGAATTAGCTTTGGATATGTCTCTATCGAAGATCTTATTGCTCATAGGCACTATTAATTAAATCAATTTTCAAATTTATTTTTCTGAAAATTCCACACTTCACCATGAAACAAATGACAGGTCCACGCGACCTAACAATAGATATTGTGATTTTTAACGGTTGCACTAGATTGCAGATTTCAACTAATTTGTTTTTTATGGATTCCACACAGTCTTGGAACACTAATTTCAAACTTAGATCCTTAATTGATTCGTTTATTATTCATTTTTCAACTAATTCACTCCGCACACTCAATGCACTATCTGATACGCAGACGCCATCTTTTTCTCTCCACAGTATTAAACTTACAAAACTAACTGTCAGTTTACGCCGTAAACTGATTAGATTATCAGTTAAATACATTAATTCATTCTCATATCTATCGCAAAAAGGTTTCTAAGGCCCGTTTATAGCGAATTCGTTATTTATTTAAGTAATATTATCACACAAGTAGTTATTACTTTCTGAATTTTTGTAGATTATTATGAAGATAACACTCAAAGTAATGTTTGTATTTTGTATAAATTACATTTTTTTTGTATTATATTTTACATTTTGTCAAACATTCAATTCTATATTATGAAATACAATTAATTTGATGTCTAGTTAATAATTACAATAGTTTTCTATTGCACACAGTTTTCTTTTTATATATTTTTTTTTTTACATTTTTACATATAATTAACCCATTGCATTATAATCTCCATTTACTGTAAGTCGATACATCTTTACCAACTGCGACTCCCGAAGTCTAATTATGGCTTCCGAAGATAAGTGTATTTATTACGTTAAACCTAAAGGTACGTGACGTCTGGAAGCCGCCGCTTGGGCACTGGACGTTTGGACGCGAAGTATTTGTCTTATAGCATATTTAAAGTAAAGGAGTACGTGCTCCTTCTTTTATATACGAAGCAGTTGTGTAGATTGGCTAGTAAGCTTAATGAAATTTCATTGAACAAGGACGTAGAGTGAAATTAAAGTTTTATGTTTGCGCTTTAGTAGTGTTTGTTTCAAGTATATTGTGTGTTTAATTGTACACAACGTAAACTACCTTTATTTTTGGCACTAAATTTTATTTCAACTTTGACGTTGACGTCCTGTGAAATGTATTTTAGTTTGTATAGCTAGAGATTGGCAACTGAACTTAATATCAGTTAAAGTAATTTACTGTACTTGAAATTGGCAGGCTGCGACTTTAGTCTGACATGTTGTTTGTACACTATTTAGTTCTGTGATGTTATTTTGTTGTGAACTGCTTAAGAACTGATTAGTGACCGAGATTTTAGTTTTATATATTAAAAGCTTCTAAAATTATTTTTGTTACTTGACCTTTACTGTTTATTACTGATGGATTGGCCACTCGCCAATACGGAATTTAAAGTATTTTCAACTTTTTTGGCTTTTGTAAATTTACGGTTGGTCACGCATTGACGTTTTACCTTCCTGGTTTAGAATTATCGTTTATTTAATGTTTTAATTTTGCTAGAAATATTTTATTTTTGCTACAAATATTTTATTTTTCCTTGATATAGCAGTAATGCAATGTTAACATTACAATTTTGGTACTTTTTTTGTGCCAGTTGCCTTTTTCATTACTTTTAGTTCACAGTATGCTTAAAACCGTTGACGTTTATTGTAATTATTAAACTTTAGAAAGGTAATTGTTTCTTAATACATAAATTTTAGTTCCACGCAACTTAATATAAACACTTTTACCACAATTTACATATTGTGAACTTCCTTATATTATATGAGAAAGTCGATAAGAATATAATTACGAAAATTACAACTATTTTCTTTGCTAGTTCGTTAGCTAAATTCTGTTAATGTACCTAAGGTCAATAAATTTACTTCCTTTCTTACTCTATGGCTTATGGAAGTCGCAAGTTCATCGCCACAGTAACAAACGTTCTCCATAGGATTCCATTCTGAGCAAGATCAAGCCATTTATCACAAACACCTACTTCTCGAAGATTCCTTCTAATATATTACGAATAGCTTACAGGGTATACTACATATCAGCGCTTGCATAAATAACCACAAAATAGAAATAATAGCTATATATAATCCACACAAAAACAACACAGATATATTTCTAAGAGCTAGAGGCCCAATTACATGATCTAAGCAGAAGAGAATTGTAATCGTAGGAGATTTTAGACACGCTAAAGAACCAGAGACCAACCTTTATTACATATTTTGCCAAACATGTATCACCAACAAGAATCACAGGCACATCTAAAACCTTAATTGATCATGTGTTAATCTCCAACATAAACGGTAGAGTTAACAACTACAACATATTAAACGATATAAGTGGCCATAATATACTAATTACAAACTTTAAATTAAATAACAATGCCGCTAATATCCAAGTTAAAAAAATAACAAAACTCACTTAAAAATAACTCACCAAAACAGTAGGATCAACTATTTAAAACTAAGCACGTTTATACCAGAACACCAATTCAGCAACAATAGTTTAACAGTAGAAAATTATTACAATGAGTTTGCCACTTATTTAGAATCAGTAATAAAACTAAGTCAGCAGCAAGTAAACACAGAATATAAAAGTAAAAAAAATCAGGGTATGGAAAAAAAGATTGCTGGATAACAAAGGAATTACTGGCATTAATAAAAAGGAAAAACACACACTTCAAAAGACTAAAGTTTAACTCAAGCAACATGTACAATTGTACATAAGAGAAGTATATAGGAGGTTGAGAAACCGAATCACTACAATGAGGAGGGAACTCAAAAATCAATATTACCAGAATAAACTAAGCAAAGTAATAAACAACCCAAAAAAAGTTTTGGAACATAATTAAACAAATAGTAGCGAACAATGGTGTTCAACAATACAATAATAGCATACAGCTTGTAATAGAAGAAAAAGAGGTCGGAAAGGATGAAGTACCTGAAAAACTGAACAACTACTTTCCTAATGTAGCAGAAAATCTAATAAAGAACAATCAGGTCAACTTTGAGGAAACACAGTATTCAAAAACCAACCCACAAAAAACTTTTATTTCTCAGACTGATAACACAAAGAGAACTAATCACAGTCATAACTTCATTAGAAACAAAAGACTCAACGACAACGCGGAAAATGACAATGAAAGTATTAAAGGAAACATTAGGAAGCATACACTTTCACTTACTTAGTTTAATAAATATATCAATAGAAGAAGAAAGAGTACCCACGATATGTAAATTAGCCAGAATAGTTTCAATACACAAAGGAGGTAACAAGTATAGCCTGGACAGTTACAGCCCAATCTCCATCCTGCCAGCAATAAGTAAGGTAATGAAAAAATGGATCTATGAAAACTTAATTCAGTATCTAAATAAGACCAATTACTTTTATAGAAACCAATTCGGCTTTACGCGAAATTCAAGCTCACTTACAGCATTAACAAATGCAATCCTCTACTTAGAGGAAGGAATCCCTTCTATCAAGCGGACTTTTCATTGACCTGCAAAAAGCATTCGACACAGTTCACCATAAGATACTATTAACAAAGGTGAATGACAGGGACACCGCTGAATTGGATCAGATACTTTTTAACTAACGGAAAACAATTTGTGAAAATTAATAATAGTAAAAGCAGTCAAACAGAGGTTAAATATGGTGTGCCACAAGGACCGATATTAGGACCGTTATTATTTCTTATCTATGTAAACAATATAGATAACGTTAACTTAAATGGAAAGATAATCCTATATGCTGACGACATGGCAATGTTTTATACAGCTAACACAATAGATGAGTTAAGGGTAAGAATGACACAAGATCTAGAAAAATAGTAAAATGGAAGAAAATTAATAAACTTATCATAAATAACACAAAAACAAGTTTTATAATCTTCCATAAAACACACAACAAAATTTTATTCGATCGAACTCAAGTACGACAATTTTCTGATACAAAGAATACAACAAATTAATTACCTTGGTCTAATAATTCAAGAGAACATCGATTGGGAAAGCCATATCACACCTATTGTTAAAAAAGCAGCACCGAAAAATAGGCTTACTTTACAAATAGAAATGCAAAATACCGCCCACAAAACACAAAGCTATTTTCATTCTCAGCTCTCATATCTGTCAATTATCTGGTTTCACGGTTCAAGAAATTTACAGAATACAATACATACGTCACAGAAAAAGAGCGATTAAAATGCTATTTAATTATCATCATACATCCATTAAAAGATTTATTCAAGGAAACAACACTATCACTCAATAAATACAACAAAATATGGAAAAACAGCCTCAAACACTACTTGATTAACAGTTACAATCAGGTTCCAAGCACAATTAAAGAGATAAAAATGTCGAAAGATTTAAAAATGAACTTAAGAAAAGCGTATGAGAACAATGGTATGACGAAATATACTAATTGTATGTATTAGATTCAAGAAAGATTTAAAAAGATTAGATTTTAAGATTGTGAAAAGATTTTATAACTGTGAAAAGATTTAAAATAGAACTAAATAATGTACGAGAACAATGAAATGACAAAATAATGAAAACAAAGTATGTGTGTATTACAATGAAAACAATAACACTGTCACTGATAAATGTAACAAATTAGATGTACTGCCCCTTCAAGTGAGCAATGTGCTCGTTGGTGCCTAAAAATGTGCCAAATAAAAGAAAAAAATATTATCTTTCAAACGTCGTGCCGGTCTTCCTAACGTTCTCTTTCCCTCCGGTTATACCAACCACGATGGAATATAATCTTCGTTTGCGCCGTAAGATCAATCAACAGCGAGAAAAATACAAAGATTCGCTAAGCGTTAAGTTGCCATATAAACAACTCGCGCCCAAACGTCCTGCCCCGAAACCGAAGTAGTGTGAGTAAAAATATTTCGTAAATAAACTGGAAATCGGAACTCTACGAAGGAGAGATGTAACAGTAGTTCTCAAAAGGGTTCTGTATGAACGCAGAATGGGAGGGGGAATGAAAAGAAGGTTACAGAAGGATGGACGTACATTAAGAACCAATTCAACTTGAATGAAACTCTTACTTACCGAACATTAACCACGGATCATCTTCCACAATTGGCTTCATATAACTATCAATTTCCCACACCGGGTCCTTGTAATTCATCGGAACTGATGGTTCCACTTTATCAAAGTGAATAACGTTCACCAATTTGATGAAAGAATAGCAATCCATTCGGTGAGTCTGTTTCAATTCCACTAAATTAAAATTATGTTCTTTACGACAGTGCGGAATGGCATCGTCAAGTTTGAGGAATGTCTGGGCACAAAACAAACAACGCGTCCTTGGCAAGTTCTCTTCTGCTTCCACTTCCTACCAAGCGTCATCATTATCATCATCTTCTTCCATATCAACATCAGACTGATCATCAGAAGACAAATCTGGAATATCTATTACAATATAACAATTCTTGTAATTCATATTCCCTACTGTTATTACAAATAATTTCTAGATATTCTATATACACATTCTCTTCAAAAGCAATTACAATATGTAACGGCGAAGCAATCAAAACCAAAGATACTGGTAAACAATTCTAATATCTTTGAATTCATTTAACGAACACCAAGGTCATCAAATGAAAATTCCAAATTAATTAATTAAATAACACTTTGATACAAAAAAGTAGTACCGGTAGTTACAATATCTAACTCAATGCTATTGAACTATACATAATAATTAAAACTCGAAAAATAAAACATGTACTACACCAAAACTATTATCGCTGACAGGAAACTGGCTATAACGGAAGGTTGGACAACTGAGCACGGAGTAAAGTTCACAAAGTTGCCACTCCACAGCTAGTTTAAAATTAAACAAACATGTTTTTCAAAGTTGAAATGGAGGCAACTTCCGATTTTTTCTGTACATCAAGCCTCTGTAGGTACAGATACAAGTGTGAGAAGTATGCGACTGGAACGGGGATCGAACCGGGTCCTTTGAGTTACCGTCCCGGGTGAGAGAACATCGACATCAAGAGTGGAAGGTGTGTGATTGGGAAGCGGGTTGACTGGGTGGCGCAGTTGGTAGCGCATTGGGACGTTAACCCAAAGGTCCCGCGTTCGATCCCCGTTCCAGTCGTATACTTTTCACTCTTTAATATAAACAAACTTGGTTGTAAATGTTATTAATCAATTTTCTTACTGCTTCGAACTTAACAATTTAGTTTGCAATACTTTTTAAGGATATACTGCCAGGACGATCTGAGATACCCTCCATGATATGTCAATTTGAATTTATTTACGGCCTTCAGGCATCTCAAGCTCACGCCGAGATAGGGGTGAGAGAGAGGATGTTGGAACGTCACCGGCCAGGGCTTAGTTTATATGTACCATCCCGGTATTCGCATTGTGTGACTGAGAAAAAGCCCTCGGAAAATCTGTCAGGATAGACGGCCACTGAGATCGTTCCCAGGACCTTTCGATTACTAAGCCAACGCTCTACCAACTGAGCCACGACCGCTCTGTGTATGGTATGTCGATGCCTTGCATAGTATTCGGTCTAATCGCTCACGTTATCATTTTTGTTTTTATTCCGAATTTGTTTAAACAAGTTACAGTGTTATCACCTTATCTATTATCTATTTTACCTGTATCTCTCCCGCTAATACTTAACCGGAGGACTTCGTCAGACAGAAAGGTTAATAATACCAGTGGAGTATATTTATATAGGACAAACCAGCTTAAATGTTTAGATGATCTAATAGCCTGAAAATTAACTTATCGTAACTCTAACCCCATAACTAGGTTACAATCACAATATCTCGTCCACTCCACTGGACTTCTTCGGAACGTTAAAACGTGAAACACAAACAGAGAAATTGTAAACAGGAACGTGGTAGATGAAAACTAACCACGAGATAAGCACATAGCGGGAGAAGGCATGTGACATCGCCTGGTGACAGAATGTAAACAAATGAGCTCAGAGTGAAGTGTAAATGTCCTCGTGCACAGGTACTTTGCACTACGTCCAAAGTGGTCTCCCTTTAACAACTGCTAAGATGGCTTTATAGGGATTATAAGATTTAACGGGTTTACTCATTGTAAACTGTCCGATGAAGTAGAGCGGTCTGTACAAAATATTGTAAAATATTAATAATTTTGACGTGAATTTTATTAGTTTTTTTAATTATTTTACGTCAAATGGTGACACTTGATGATGTGATCAAAGTTAAAGCTGATTAAGAAAGAGTAACCAAATTAACTGCTGCTCTAATTTGAATTTATTTATGGCCTTTAGGTATATTAGGCTCAGGCCGGGAGGCTCAGAAGAGGATGTTGGAACGTAATCGGCCAGGGCGTACTTTTGTGGTACCATCCCAGTATTTCCCTGGTACAACAGCAGAAAAAACCCTGGAAAAAAGTAAGGATGGGCGGCATCTGGGATCGCAAGCCAACGCTCTATCAAATGTGCTATGGTCACTGGAAAACTGCTTAAGTAAGGATTCTCATCTGGAACCCTATGCTCCTGAAAAACAAAACTATGTCATATTATTTGTAAGGACCATTTATCCTAACTTTATTCGCAAAGCCCTTTGTAATAGAATTTCAATTTCGTCGCAATTGTTTTCTAGTTAATACTTCCGATTTGTTAGGTTAGATTAGCTCAGTTTGCCGTGCGTACTCTAAAATGGACTTCCTCGTAAATGGGAACAAATAACGATCCCTACAAAAGAACCAACAGTTTTAGACGCACAAAAACCCCATCCACAATGGTAAAAAGTTCATAAATTTCAGAAGAAATGGAGTGAAACTTAACTTGATCAAACTTAACTTTACTGAAGCTAAAGAAAACAAAACTAACTTTCTCGACTTCGTAACGTCATTATTTTCGACACTAATGTCAGATTTCTAGAGAAATAATGTTGAATTATTTGATGAAAGGGTCATTCCACGTAAATTCAACCAATATTTCTGACCGACCATCTCAGAATTTTACGAAAATTTGTATGTTGGTAGAAATTTATTGTTGATTTCAAACCTGCAAACAGTTTCCGTAATAAAATTGGCTTTCAAATTAAATATAAACTGTGCTGCCATTCATTCACTATGCTACACAGGAACCAAAAATTAAAAAAAAAAAAGGTTAAAAAGAAAAATATCCACATTTGTAAGCACATTACTCTTTATAACTTTTGAACCGATGCTCGGATTTTGATGAATTCTTTTTTGTTTAAATCTTAGCTTCACAA
>JAGDQP010076766.1:0-10020 GCA_022664845.1 Lepisma saccharinum
TACATTTCTTTGCTTGTAAATATGTTTAGGTTATTTTAGTTTACGTCGTACTCCCAATTAGATTATATGAGTAATTCTCTCATAGGAGCTTCGTAATCGAACTATGTTGAAGGATTCTTCAAGGACGAAAAGCACGCCATTTATAAACCACTCTAACAAGGAAAAAGCCAACTACTATTAATAGAAAGTGCGTTTGTGCACTACATGTGGTAATTTAGAGGAAGTGTGATCGTATGGGATTCGAAAGGCCCCGCGTTCAAATACCAGGTCCGTCCATTCTCACAGAGGATTTCAAATGTTTTTTCCTAGTCACACAATTCGAGTTCCAGGATAGAACTCTGAAATAAGAACAGGCTAATCAGTATACATTCTCCTACATGTGTATGGCTTTGAGAACTTGCAGCCTTTCAAGATGTTATAACTGTATCTGCTTAAGAATGTGCAGATATTGAGTGACCTTAAATATCCTAGATTCTAAGATGCTACAGCTTAAGTCAGACCGCCAAACAGTATTCGTTCTATTGGGTGCTGTGTGATCAGACTAGATCTGAGCCTCCACTGGAAATCGAACCCAGAACTGTCCGCAACCTTACCCACTTGTCTAAGCAAGAGCTCAACACCGTAATTAAGTTAGAAAGAGTCAGTTAGACAGTTTTCGTTAGTCTCCAAACATCTATCCATACGAAATCTATGCTAACTTTTTGACACTCATGAATAATATCTTACACCAGGTATATATTGACGTTCAAACCATTCAAAGTGATCCATAAAAGTAACAAATATTGAAATCCACAAACGTAACGCCTGTCATATATTTTCCAATGCAGCAGTTTCAATTTAGATAAATCAGCAATGAGTAGGTACTAGTACGTCGCAATTTAGCAGGGATATCATTGCAAGTAGTGCGAAATAGTTGTATATTAGCTAGCAAGTAATACGACCGTAGTGTTTTCTGGACAAATGTTTCCGAAACTTCCAGCCTTTTGGGAGAACTACATTTGTTCTCTTTCAGACGTTGGTTATAGTCATAGCCAGGGATGTAATGGAGAGTATACGCGGGTATACGGCGTATACCCACCTCAATTTATTAGGCATCAGCGTACGAAGTACGCAGGTATATGGGCTAGTAATGGTTTCGTCACAACGAGCGAAGCGTATACTTACCTAAAATTTTAGCATTACATTCCTGGTTATAGCCAAGTATTTAAGCAATGTAAGGCCAAAGATTTCAATGTATCTGATAAAGAAATTAACGTTGTGTCGAATCGCAACAGAACGTGCTGCTATTGCTGGTACTTCAAGCATTCAGTATCATAAGCATCGGAAGTCCTTCCCGTTCCTCTGTTTCTCCGAGAAAATCCGCTCACGCATCGAGAAATGACAAAGGCAGCGAAATGTTCATATGTGGCTGTTAATTGCATCATTGGCCAAGCACAAAGAGACATATTCTAAGGTTCAAACATTACGTCCTGCGCATGTTGTTAAGATGAAGAGGAACAACCAAAAGCTGTACGAACACAATCTTTCAAATGAAGAAGCATGTCGGAATGAAAAGAAGGCAATCTGCTATTTTCCATGTAATTCCAGAGCTAGGTCTCATCGAGTACGTGAATATGCAAAACGTTTTCCACATGGTTTTTGGATCTTATTGCTATAAAATTGAAAGCTTTCGCTATACATAGTGGACAAAAAGGCTAAACTCAATGCAGCCTTTTACCAGGAAATCATTCTGGAGCCGTTCTACCTCCATGACACTCCATCCCTGTATGGCAATGGCACATATCGTGTTGTCATTCACCAAGACATAGCTTCAAGTCATACGGGACAGTCAACGGTAATGTACATGGATCAAATTGAACGTGAAACAGTTAGTAAAGTATGTAATTTCTTTTACAGACGTTCCTGTGAAGTACTGTGATACCTTTCCCCATTTCTGTGGTTTACGTTGTTGAAACGAGCTTTGAGATTTAGAATGTCTCTCACACTATCTGCCTGTCGAAGGTTTACCAAGAGAAATGGAAAAGACTTAATCAAGTATTCTGCAACGAAGTATTACAGAAACAGAAACACAAGGTCTGGTCTTTACTAGGAAAGTCCAGTGTGTGAGTTACCATTCATGGTACCGTGACTCTGCGCATGCTGGTAGTTAAACTGAAGCAAGTGTCGCGAGGTGTTCTGTACGGTTTCTATCTCCCGAAGATATCTACCATGAATCGGTTTATGTGGAATAACAGAAAGAAGGGGAAAATAAACGACAGGAAAACGCGGTTAAGAAGGATATTGGGCGAAAATAAAACCGTGTATTTGGTCTATTACTCCAGCTGTAGGAAAAATCCATATCGGTTAATATTCTTCTCATATAATATCGGAGAAGAAGCCACTACAACTGAGATCGGTATGTATGCACGGATTTATTACATGATTCTAACACGTTTATGTAGGTTAGTACTTAGTATATAATGTTTTCATAAACTAACATGAAACAAAAGATGACACAAGAATCTAGAACCAGGCGAAAACGTCCGCGAAACGTATAACTAGAAAATCAAAGCTGATTATTATAGTTTTGTTAAAATCCACATTGGTGCGTCATTTATTTTCTCGTTCTATTGTCTCATACTCTCATGTAGAATTTACACACACGCACACATACAATTAACTGCATATCCAGGTTCATAATTCTGTCTTTATAAATGAGAAAATGCAAACATACATTTGCACATATACACATTATTTATTATTCCTTATGCCTGATTGGGTTGGAATCAAGTATGTTTAAAGACATCTTATGTTTTAAGTTGACGTTAGTGTTATAGCAACCTAATTTATTTACTTACTTACTCTATGGCTTACGGAACTCTCTAGTTCATCAACCTAACTGAGTAATTAATCACTTTTTGTATTTACCTTGCCAGTGTAAAAGTTGTGAATAATTAAGGTTATATTTTACATGATTGTTTGTATTCCTACGCTGCGTTAGAGTGGAACAAGCCTCGTATATCTAGTACAGTTTTAGATTATTCTAACTACTCTGTTTTGGAACGTTTACACCTTACGAATGTGTAATTAAGAATCGATTGTATTAACATCTTGTACAGCATTGATTAGGTATTAAGGTTTTAAATGCTCGCTGGTCAGTAAACATTTTGTTTCTGTCTAATCTGCCCATAGCTTTGCCTATTTGACATTTTAAGATATTTTCAGATCTTAGTTTTGAGTCTAGGATCAATCCTAGATATTTGGTTTTACTACTCCTTTCAATGGTATTACTGAATAATTTTGTTGTGGTTGTTGATGTACAATTTCTTCTAGAGAACAGGACTGTTTCTTGTTTACATTAACATGCATTTTACATTTGGAGAACCAACTCTTACATGCAAATGTGATCCTGTAATTACTTATGCTGCTTGATCAGGTTGTCAACTGAATGTGTAAATACAAATATCATAAGCAAACAGCGCAATATTAGTTTTGGGTATACCGTTAATACGTAATGACATTAGTGTTATCCTTAAGAGTGTTTCATGAGGAACTCCTGCTTTAATCGACCTGGATGAGGAATTTTCATTACCAACGAACACAAAACTTACAGTTTGGAAGGTAGGACTTGAGGAAGTGAATTAGGTGGTCAGGGGCCTTGACTCGTATCAACTTATAGAGAAGTTCTATGATGCATAGGCTGTCAAAAGCCGTCTCCATGGCTAAGAAGATACAATTAGTTCCCTGCTCTTTGTTGAATTCGACTAAGTGTACTAACTGTTATATTGTGGAATGCTTTCCCCAAAAGCCAAACTGTTCGGTCGTGTTACGGCGGGTGAGAAATTTGTGTATTCTTCTATAAGTAAAAACGATTCTGTAACCTTTGTCATTGTGTTTAATAAGTTAATAGGCCTAAACATCTGGGAGAATTTTAAATCTTTGCCCGGCTTTGGGAGCGATATGACTTTCACAGCTTTTCAGCTTTGGGGAAAGTATCTCCAAAATACAGTTTATAGCTCTTCACAGGAAATATATTGCTTCTATTAGTAACTATGTTAACTAGTTTCTTTGTTATCATCCCTTTGGAATCCCCTTTGAATTTAATTGTATGGCCTTTACACAGCTTTGGATCAGGGAGGATGGATGATCATGGGTGAATTGGTGAAATGAAGAAAGTGGGAGGAAACGGGAGAATCTTTAGAAAACTCATACACACGGTGTTTGTCCACCACAAAGGCCACATGGGACGAGCAAGGATCGAACCGACGACCCTAAACACCAGAGGTGAACGCTCTACCATTGAGCCACCGCCCGTTTGGGTTTGGTGTTAGAAGCTTTATTTAGAAAATCGGAAACAACTACTTGTACTTGTTTATCATGTGGCGGATTTGCACATAAAACATTAGGTTGAAATGTTTTTTCAAGGCAATCATCGATGGCATTTGATTTATCTTTAATGGTGCAAAGTATCCCGTTTTCGCTGTGTAAGGATGATGTTGGACTGTACGGCTTTGTTAGGTCTTTAGTAAGTTTCAAGATTGTATTGTCAGATAGTTATAATTTGCTAACTTTATTGTTCCATTCTTGTCTTTTCAGCCTTATTACCTCCTTTTCAATTATGCGCCAAAGTGTGTTGATTTGTTTTTTATATCACGAACCATGGTTACTCTGGTATATATTCCAGATGTTATTTCATAACATAATTCGATAGTTTAATAGCATTCGATAGCGGTGGTAAGAGATTTACTTGTGGTTTATTTGGGATAGCATTTACTTTGGCATTTAAGATTAGCTGTGTTAGTTTTTGAACTTCCGATTCTATGTTTGACTCGTTAGTAATTAAATATTCTCCAGGAATGTTGTCTCTGATAATTTCCGCAAAAGAGTTCCTGTTGGCAAAAATGTCCTTTTTCTTTGACGGAGAATGGTCAGAGTCAAGGTCATCTATAATGTGAGTTTCTAGATGATAGGAAACGTTATTATGTAACAAATAACCTAGGATGTCTGCAGTGAAGACTCAGATACAGGGCAATAGCTGAAAGACAGAGCCCTTGCATCAAATAAAACGCTAGTGGGGTAGGATTACTACCATAAATTTAATACTACACTCTGTGAAACAATCTCCCAGTTGTAATTACGCGCAGTAAATGAGTACTATATCCAAGAGCACATACTTATTCTTTGTAGCATTCCCCAATCGACTATATACCAGTAATCTTGTTAAATACTTGGAATCTTAAATTAAACGTAATGAGTATAATCTTCAAGAAAATAGATCCATAGATATAACAACGTATCGTAGTTAGTTTCATTGCTGCTTCGAAAGTTTGACACATCCAATAAACCATAGACTTACTAATGCATAAAAGAATAAATTATGAGAAATGACACTTTTTATCGACGTTTCCCAAACCTAATCCTCAAATACTTCAACACTTCAAGTTTAGCAATGAATATTACAGATTTCAAACATAAGTAAACAAACATTACGCAAGGTGACTGCAAATGTTACTAAATGAGAAAACGAAACTGTATACAAGTTAAACCATACAATTTTTAACATCTACTGTAAAGCTATTAAAGTTATACAATTCTCTGTAGTTTGTATCTTTTTCGCAATTTCTGTATTTTGGCAAGAAAACCAGAGTTCAATTACACTTTATCAAAACTAAAGTTGTGTCTTTTTTTAACATATATTCTGTATTATTAGTGAGTTACTGATTTCTTTTCTGTTCATTTCTTTACATCAACATGTACTGTATTGACAATATGTCCTCAGGAAAATGCACGGTGGTTTTTAATGATGTCCAATTTCCATATTCAATGCATTAACAAAAGAAACGTACGTGTGTGTGTGTGTGTGTGTGTGTGTGTGTGTGTGTGTGTGTGTGTGTGTGTGTGTGTGTGTGTGTGTGTGTGTGTGTGTGTGTGTATGTATGTATGTATGTATGTGGTTATGATGTAGTTTCAAATAACAAGACCATCATTGTTACTGAAAATGCAGACTAACAAGTTAGCTGAAAACCATGTCTGTTTGCTGTCCTGCGAGAGAAGAAAATAACTTCGTTGGTAGTGAGTTATAGTTGAAAGTAGTCAATTATTCAACATGTTTGATCGTTATTTTACTTTCCTAAGAGGAAACCACCAGAACACTGAAAAACTAATAGTCCTGAGAGACTCGGAACTAGAGAGGAAAAAATTTTGCTTAGAGAGGGTACGTTTACCAAACTGTGGGTGCAAAAGAAACACTGGGTCACAAACACTGAGTGATTCATGAGGCTGGAACCACCATCATATCTTTATTAGAAATGAATGTAACAATTTGGAATACACATTGAACCAGGTATTGCACCTTTGACATATCTTACCTTACTAATCTGACATCTTGGAGTCCACTACATAGGATTCAGCGATAATTAGACTCATCGAACTATTTAAATTTATCTAAAAAGTCCCTCAGAAAAGTTATTATTATTATTAGTAGTAGTAGTAGTAGTAGTAATAGTTACCATTCTTCATCCTTTCTCAAGTTGTTGTAGATATATTACATATTATGTATGTGAGATAAGTTCTGAAACTTTGCAGGGTTTTTACTCAGTCACACCAGGCAAATGCCGGGATGCCTGGTCGACATCTTCCCACCGACAACTCAGGCCCTGGCCGACACCTTCCCACATCTTTTCACCTTCCATATATTGGCCTGAGTCCGAGAAGCCTAAAGGCCATAAATAAAATTCAAAACCGTACTGAACCTATCAAAATGTGTTGGTTTTCAGCTACAGATACGTCTAAACGTCGTTCGCATCCCGTATGAACACGGTTCAGCATTTTTGGTACAATACTGCCACACGTATCAATATAATTCGAACTTTGAACTATTCTATATCTCTGACATTGTTCAGATACATCTGACATTTCACATGTTCCCATAGTCACATGACTCATCGATATCTGTTGCGATGTTTGGACCCTCCACATTGTATAGTGAATGCAATGGAATTTTAAGTATTCGTCACGTCCTTTTAGATTGTCCAGGATATAATCATCTCAGACAACGTTATAACATCCCCAATGACATGACGTCATTGTTAGGGGATGAACCAGGTATGTTGCGGAGAGTTTTCTGTATGTTCGAGAGATATCGTTTATCTTCATCAATTTGAGATAATTATGTCCCTTAGCTGTTGAGTTTTATGTAGTATTATTGTTTTATTTTGTGAAGGCCCATTTACAGCCTGCACTGTTTTAACTTGTAAATGCTAAAGACTCTATACATCTTTTATTTTATTAACCGTTCTACTGGCCATTTACACCAGTGTTTTATGTCTCTGAAGATATTTTACACCTTCAGCTTTTATATGGTTTTATTATCTTAGTTAAATAACAGCTAAGTTTAGACGCGACAAAGATAAGGGGCTTCCCCGTATCGGGCCGGGCGTAAGCCATAGTGCTGTTACCGCCCATAAAATTCATTTTATCTTTACATGTTCCTACAGGAAGAAATCTAACAAAGTTATCTCCGATAGTCCTTCGTATTATTCACGGCGTCTAATCCAGCAGTTAGCGGATTACTCATCCAGATACGCAAGAACTTCTGCAAAATAATGAGGGAGAGAATCATCCTGTTGGAAGAAGAAATGCTGGACTCATCGTCTTCATTTCACAATTTTGGAAAAATAAATTCTTGCGTCATGTGGTTACTAATTATCACCACTAAAATTACCGTCGATAAACCTCGGACTGACAATTAGTGTGTTCCGTACCCCAAACCATGCTATTTGTTTTTGCATACCTTGCGTCGTTAATCTGTTTACAATAGGTGTATTGGTATCCTGCTATAACAAGAAATCATGTAAATATTCATTACATTGATACATAACTCAGAAAAAATAACTAATTTGTACTCTACAGGCTTTTAACTCACGATGGTTCAAACGTGTCCTCAAATCTTGCTACCTTAATTTAACTCATTTCCCGATGCCATACAACGACGAAATTTTGCACAGTGACGTAAGTTGGATGACAGTACAATATTCCATTGCTACTTTCATATATTTCTATATTTTAAAAGCATATTTTATTTTATTAACTCGCTTTCTTGTCTATCTGTTCGGTACAAATGTTGCAATCGATTTTAAACTAACTTCCCGATGAGTTAGAGACTTGAAACTTTAAACATAAATCAGAGTTGGATGACAATGTAATATTTTTAAAAAGTATTTTGAAAAAGTCACCATCTTGGATCCTAAAGGGCCATCAAACCCATTGTTGTAAAGAATACACAGCCTAAACGGCTGCAGCTAGAAACACCAAAATTTGGTATGAAGATACACCATCACTAGGAGGCTTACGAAAATATTACAAAAGTTATCCAAAGACGCCATCTTGGATCCAAAATGGCGGACCTCAAAATCCATTTTCTACACCGTTTGATCTAGAGATACGAAATTTGGTATAAAGGCGTATTATCACAAGTAGGCTACAACATTTTGAAAAAGTCGCCATCTTGGGTTCAAAACGGCCACCCAAAAACATTTTCCACACTGTTCGAGCTAGAGAAATGAAATTTTATATGAAGGTGTACCATCACGAGTAGGTCACTACCACATAAGGAAACTTCATCATCTATAATCCAAAATAGCAGCCTAAAAACCCATTTTTCAAATCACTGAAGCTAGAAACACCAAATTTGGTATGAAGGTTTACCAGCATCAGTAGATTACAATAAATGAGGCAAACACCACCTATGGGGGAACATCCCCCCACCCTGGACGGGAAAATCAGCACCATAGGAAGATGTATACAATTAATTGCAAAATTTCACACACACAAGACTAAAAAGCAGAAAATAAGTATTTAAATAAAAAAATAGTATACCAGTTTTTAAAACGGACTAAAGAGTATAAAATAATTTCCCCTAGTCCCATACAGATTTATAACCCCATACAGATTCCTAATCCCATACAGATTGTTCTGAAAATTTGTGATTGTAAATTTTTCATAGCTATGAAAATTCTTGTAAGATTTAGAACGAAAAACGTGGGGTGCATGCAATAGATAATAGTAAGGACTGTAGAATAGCTGTCGTTGAGAAAATTCACACAATAGTTCATATCATTTGCAGTGCACTAAAATTGTTAGTGACTTAGGTGAACTTTTGCAAGCACCACACGTTTTTCGTTCTAAATATGACAAATATTTTCATAGCTATTAAGAATTTACAATCACAAATTTTCAGTACGATCTGTAAGGGGTTAGGAATCTGTATGGGGCTAGAAGAAATTATTTTATATATTTTAGTCTGTTTTAAAAATGTGGTATATTAATTTTCTTTTTATTTAAATATTATTTAATATGGAATTCTTTATCTTACAATAAATACTAGCCTGCAACGATGTTACATTTGTCTGATTGCAGAACACTTTAGGATTTGACTGACAAAACATCAGCTTATAGGATACGGAAAAAGTATCCGAAAACCGAAATAACTCGAAAAAAAAAAAAACTTCTTTAAAATATGATGTTCTTAAAAACATAAAATAAAACAATTCGCACCAAAAAGTAAAAAAATAATTTTGTTTTCAAGAAAATTACTTTTAAAAAATCTATTCATGCATGACTAAAAAGAAAAGCATAGGGCGCTCTCTCATATACAATCACTTTATAAATTCTCCAATTGGCGTATCCCATGCTTTTCTTATTAGCTATACATACATAGAATTTTCTTAAAAGTAATTTTCTTCTAACCTTTTTTATTTTGCTTCTTGATACAAATTGTTTTATTTTGTTGTTTTTTTTTTGGGGGGGGAGTATATTTTTAAAAAGTTTTTATATTTTTTTATGAATTCTGTCTCATTTCACTGGAGAATGAAAACAAATTGCTATGAGTAAGACAAAATGCATGTATCATAAAACATTATCGATTAGTAACACCCAATGACCTCTATCGAATAACTATACTGGACTGACTGCCGCCATTGAAAATTTCATGATTATAAGAAGTCAGGGAGCGGAGAGCTCCCTTGACTCCTTAGTCTTATT
>JAGDQP010076767.1:0-10020 GCA_022664845.1 Lepisma saccharinum
TGGCTGAGAACGCGAAGAAACAGTATCTCCAGCTCACAGTGAAAGCTCAGACTGAAGGATTTAAGGAACACTTCAATGATTTCATAGCCAAGGACAGAGATAGTGTTGGACTTGATGATTTTTTTTACTTACTCTTAGGAAATGAGAAGGACTTCGTTGACTTATGGTCTGTTATGAAGCTGTGTTTTATCTTCTCTCACGGAAACGCATTTGTTGAAAGTGGTTTTTCAATAAACAAAAATCTCATTGTTGAGAACTTACAAGAAGAATCTCTGGTGGCTCAACGGATCATATATGATCCTGTGATGAGAATGGGTGGATCGTCAGGATTAACAATTACAAGAGGTATGATAAATTCAGTGAGAAGTTCAAGGAGACAGTATCAGGTGTATTTGGAAAAGAAAAGAGAAATGAATGCTGGAGAGGAGAAGAGGAGGAGAGAGAAACGGAAGGTTCAGCAACAACTAAAGGAGCTGGAGGAAGAAGAGAAGAAAATTAAACTGCGGAGACAACAAGAGGATATTCAGATCATTGAGAAGAAGACTATGCTAGAAAGGATGAAAACAAGTTGTTAAATGGGTTACATTTAACAACTGCACCTGCAATGGTCCCTGTGTAATTGGTATTATAATGTGTATTTTTTAAATATCTTAAGTACTCTGTATACTTCTTACTTTCGTTTGTAACTTTACATTTTGTGTAATGTGTAATCAATATCGGCCTAATGCATATGTTTGTAAATTTACATTCTTTTGGATTAAAGAAAATTGAAAAAAAGAAAGAAACAGAAGTGGAGAGAGAACAAGGCCAGCTATGGGGAAGGTGGAGGCTGGGGTTTCTTTCTTTTTTCTGTATTCTTAGATTATTCAGTGGTCAGGGAAATCTGGAACTTTGGTCATGGAAAGTCAGGGATTTTTTTTCGCCAAATTGTGTGGACACCCTGTAATATTTTCATGACTCCATAGATCCACTTTTGTAACCATTGGTATGCTGACTTCTTTTTCAAGGAAAATAGGATTGTGACCCAAATATTCAGTACGCGATTGTATTTATTATGTATTTCCGTCATAGTTGAGAAATAGCTTCGCTTTTTTAAAAAAAATATATTATTATATTTCATTTATGGAAAATCTGCTTTTCCCGATCTCTCTGCTGTCCCAGTTCGTTTAAAGTCATTCTAATTAATACGACTTCTGAGATATTTCCCATTTAAATGAAGGGGAAATAGGCAGTAGCGAAGTAACATTTAACATTAAGGGAAGTTTTGCTGCTTTTTATACTACACATAATAAAAGTAGATATTAGCGATTTAGAAATGTAGTTAGTGTGTCATCTATTAAGTCTAGTATTTTGTAGTGTATTTTATACGTTCATAAATTGCATTGAAGCGGTTCGGTTTTTTTTTTAACTTCTTTTCCCAGGGAACTCTCCAATTGATAACGTGTGCACGCACGTTAATATAAAGTAGTCCACGACGACACATGAAGTGACATGAATAATTATGAGCTATAAATTCGTTCAACATCTGCATGCAATGATAGCATATGTTTACGCGAGACGCTTTGATTTAGTATAAAGCAGAAAAAGAATTAGCGAAAACATTTAACTTTTTATTATTATTATTATTATTATTGAAATTCGGGCTTAAAATCATGCAACACATGTACAATCGAAGTGTTAAGACGTTAGGGAAACATATCATCAAATCAAGGGGAGTATCTAAAGTCCATCCCATTTATTTACTTGGATATAGAGTCATAATCAAACCTTATGTAGGATTTAGGAACCGTTCTTTTAACAGAAGGCAGTTCTATATTACACTTCTCTCACAAAAAAACTTTTAAGTGTATATTAATTCGTAGTGCTCCCATATTTCCAAAGCAAAAAAAAAACCCTCTAATTTAAATACATCCCTTTATCGTAATAAACGATGTTTGTTTCAGAAATATCAATCAGAAGTAACACGTTAAACAAAGTCACGATGAGCTGAAGACTAAAGAAATGCTGTGATTGGTACTTAAGGTGTGGATGAGCAGTCTTCTAATTTGTGAAGCATATTTTTCTAACGTTTTTATTGGAATGTCCGCTCATATGGTCGAAGAAATGCAACGCCTAGACATTTATTTAGATACAAAAATTTTGCATCTGATTCACAAATTAGAAGTCTGCTCATCAACGCTATTAAGAGTACTACTCACATTAACACTTGACTTGGACAAACATAACAAGCAGATCCAATTATATCAATAAATAGTTTACGCATGTTCTCATCTAACAAAACACTTCTGCTCATTGTCCATTATCCCATTCGGAGAATATTTTCCGTTTCTTAGTAATATTGCGGACGAAGTAGGGTCGCTTCTCATTTCATATGAGAAAGAAATTGTGTGTTATTCATTTCAGGGAACAAAGAATAAATGTGTGGGTTTGCTGTCGTGAAAGATTTTTCGTCCTTTGTGTGTAACTATGGGGCAAACTGAAATTTACCATAGCTGCTGTTGCAGTTTAATATTAGAGAAGCATATTAGTGACGCATCGTGTATAATCGATAAATGTACACCATTTCTTAGGACTACAAGGACAAATAAAACAAAGAAATATATCAAGTCATGTCTGATAATTTGAACACTACTTGGTGTGACTGCTATCAGTGTCAACTTCTTGTGGCCTTTCATATATTATTCATGTTCAAAGAGTTTTATACGTCACTAGTTCGTTGTCGTTTTTCATCTGTTAATGGTAGAATTAAGTTCAGTGTTCTTTTTATAGAAACCCTGGTGTAAATCAGTTTTAAAACGTGAATTGATTGGTTCTTGACTTCGGATATCAGTTGACCAGCGGACATGTTCGAAATTGCTTCTGCGAATTGCATACATGTCAATATTCATGTAACACCGAAGTTTTTGTCGTTACTGAAAACGTGTTCGGCCTGGGTACAACTTTTGTTCTCGATGAGGATAGGTGTTCTGCCCGAAGGCAGGTCCCTGGACAAGATGAACCTGTGGTGGTTTGCCATTACCTTTAATCAGATGGAGATAACTTCCTAAGGGCGGGACCTACAATTTAATGTGAACATTTTCCTCCCCACCAGAAACCGAACGCGGGACCGCTTAACTACAAGGCAGCTAGCGTGACCACTCACCCACATTTGCCCTCGAGATATTCAATGATTGCGTGGTAAACCGTGAGCGTTGAGAATATATGTATGAAGTTCAGTCATTTTCCGTAGAGTAAAGATGAAATAGTGCGTGTTCTTTCAAGCGTTTTGCTCGAGGTAAGCAAGTTATTTATATAAATTGAGGTAAAAAGTAGTTAATTACCGTTACGTGTCGATATTTGTTGGAGCAGCAACTTTGGAATGAACTTCGAAACTTGGCAGCGTTCATTGAAGCTCTAAAGCTACAAATCACAGAAGGTAAGTCAATATTTCATCAAATTTGATGTTTATTGCATGTTATGATCTTGCTTCTATTTGATTTTTTTTCATAAAATCAATTAATTTAGTATTATACGTTATATTTAACATCAGTAGTTGGTAGGAGTGTCCAAAACAATAATGATATGCCAGATTCGTACTTAACAGCAGTTAGTAGAATTTGAAACATTAGCTTTTATAAATGAATTTGAAGTAAAGTACTAGGTGGTAAACTTGTCTTTTTTGTTTCAATTGCAGGACTTCTTTTTCACTTCTAAATAACGTGTTGTAGCTGTACTGTTAAGGTACAAGATGTCTTACTAACCACTAACGAACCTTTCAAATACGCATATCAGGGAAAAGAAGCAAGTGCAGGCGAGTGGTGGTATCTACAGTGAGGGGTAATTTCGTCAACACAAGAAACTAGGTAGGCGTAATTCGTATTGGCTTAGTTTTGAAAATTCGGAGGTGGGGGGAGTCTGATCTGCGGAGATATAATTATGAACAGTATTAATTAAAATCAACGAGATTCACAAAGAGACGTATGCACGATTAAAATAATGCTGAAGGCTAATTTCCAGATTACATGATTCTTGTTCTTAGCAATGAAAATAATTGGACCCTCCCCCACTCATTTCTGTGGACTTGTATTTTTAAACTGCATGTTCGAGAATTTTACATAATTAGTGTAAAAGCGTACGCATGAACTGTATTTCTGTACCGAATCTTGAAATGTAGTGTACTATGTCATATTTGTAAGAGGTTAGTGTTACGGTACAACTTCCTTTTAACGTTGCTGGGATGACAAATATTCCACACCTATTGTTGCTGTTGTCTGCTGATCAGTTATAGAATGTATAGTTGCCCATCCTGACAGGTTTTTCCTCAGTAACACCAGGCAGACCCGGCCGACCACCTTCCAACATCCTCCCCCCCCCCTCCCTCAGCCTGAGATGCCTAAAGACCATATATAAATTCAATTCTCAGAGTGTGAAGTTCTGTACTACCCTGTTATATTATTAGCCATATATGTATACTGCATAGTCGGGCTTATACTAATTTTTTAAACTTCTGTTCTCACAAAATTTCATGAACTTTCTTCCTTAATATGTTCTGTTGCCGAAGTATATTCTATTTAAGTTCATAGATGCTGTATTGTGTAGTTAGGAGTTTTAACTAGTTATTCTGATGTGCTGTATTAGTGATTAGTGATTCAAGAGCTTTACAAGGTTAACAGAACCCTTGTCTGGAACAGTCCTTATTCTCTGGAATACTTTCTTCGCTCTTCTCTTCCCATTCCTCATTTATACTCAACCCACCATTCCAGTTCATCGCTTTATCTCCCATTTCCCTAATTCTCCTCGCTTCTTTCCATTTCGTAACCAACAACACCCTTTCCTCTTGTTCTAGTATCTCCGCCCCTTCCCAGTCTAAATCATGCGCCTCTTCCTGTACATGTTTGTAAATAGCATTTCTGTATCTTTTTAGTCTGACGTCATCCTTGTGTTGTTTAAGCCTCCTGTGATTTCTTTTTCGCCTGCTATATACACTGACTCACAGTTTATACACGGAACACTACACAACACTCCTCTTTGTTGTTCTCCCTATAGAGCACCTTTCTTCTTGTTTCTCACTAAGTCAGACAGATTTTCCCCCACTTTCTATCCTAAACCACTTTTTCTTTTCCCTCCTCCTTTTCGTACCATTTTCTTCTCCTGATCATTCTTCAGTCATCCTCACTATATCCATTCTCCTTTAATTGTTCCCAAAACCTTTCCACATATCTCCCTTCTTTTGATCTTCCGTGTTAATCTCCTCTATTTTATCCTCCATGTTCCTTATGAAATTTTCTTTAGTTACTTCATCAACGTCACTCTTGTGGAAAAAAAAAACCTTCTGCTGCGCATTTCTTCTGAAACCATGAATTTACAAATCTCCCGTCTTTCCTTTTCTCAATCTTGATATCCAAGAAATTTAATAGTTTTCTTCCATCCCACTTTCCAAAAACACCCCTTTGCCGTTATCATTGAGCTCCTTAATGAATATATCTAATGTTCTTCTTGAGCCTTTCCAAATACCCAGACAGTTACCAACGTACCTGCAAAACAGTAGCAGTCTGTCCTTTACTTTCTCTATCACCATTTTTTCCCAGTCATTCATAACCAAATTTGCTAACACTAGGTTTATACAAGATCCTAAGTTCTTGTGTGGTTTCCCTTCAGTCTCATCGGGTGAATGTCCGAATGGTACCTCGACTAAGATCCTGGTCTCTACCTTCCCTATTCCAAGCAAAAGTACTCACCGAGGGACGTTATCCCTCAGACCTGTGACATGTTTAGGCCATTTCTGCCCATTAATGTAAATTAAACTTAAAGCATAGAGTGCCAATGCATGTCAGATAATCTTTCGTTCAACGTGAGTGTTGTGCAGTCGGACTTCCATCAACGCTTTATATGGTTTTCGTAATCTGTCTCCGGTTTTCCATAATTCCAATAGCTCTCCACTTCGCATTACGGTTCTGGGTTAGCCTTGAGATCGCCAACTACGCGTCTAAGCAGGCTAGAAATGTAGTTAATAATATTTTGTATCATTTTAACGTTAAAAGATAGTTACAGTTTTCAGTGAAAAATATTTGTGGAAAGAAGAGATTCTTTTTATTTATTATTTTGCATGACATAGAATACACACTGATAATATTTCCTTTTTATTATTTCAGATGCAACATCGAGGACCTTATAAAGTAGAACTGTAAAGTGTGTGTCGTCTCTTGATGCTGTATATGACAAATCTGACTCATCTGATAGTCAAACACAGAAAACACATTTGGTGAAATAAGAAAGAGGCGGATACCACTGTCACTTAGAAGCCAGTGGAAACTCTCTCTTACGGATTAGGTGTAGAAGATAGCGCAGAACAAGACAGTAAAAACAAGTGTGTGATGTCCAATACTTGAGAGTGCTGTTGAGATAGTTCTAGGTTAGACATTCAACGCTGTTAAATAAAGAAGAATGTTTTTGCATTTGATTTTTAAACCGACAAAGCTCTGGGTTCTGTATCGATCCATTGAAGAAGTTGGAGTGGCTGTAAAATCTCAAAACTTTAGGTGTGCCTACGACACCTGTTGTAAATTGGAAGTTTTCCTTCCCACGCGATCCGGTAAACATTCGACGTGAAAGGACCATTCAAGCTTTTGTTCTTTCAAAACTACATCATCAAATAGGAACTATATTCAAAATTGGAAATCTGTGTCACGCTATGATGAAAGAAGACGCCACATTACGTAATCACGTGCGTTTCAACGATCTCAAGTTAAAATCAACGTTGAGGAGTGTGTTCCAAAGTACTTTCTGCGAACTGAAGATGTAACTTGTAATGAGAAATCTGTTCCTTTATTTCTTTGTATCTTATAATTTCGTGTGTGCTACTTACCTTTCTTTTCTTGTTATCCCGACAAGAGAACTGTAATAGCTACTGAATACTTGACAAGAATGTTGTCTTATATAAAGCATGGAATTTAACTGTTCTATTAAATGATGTAATAAGTATACGACTTTATAAGTAAACAAGTACTTAATAAGTATAGTACGACTGTGATATAAAAACATATTTTAAAAGCACTGTTTTGAGCACGTATTGTGTGTGTTGTAAACAAGCGGAGTACATTTGTTGCTTGAATAAACTGTTAAATAGGACCAACTTTTACATCATCTATGATGTCTGCAGAAAATTCAGACTCAACAATTGTGATATGTTGATTACGTGCAGAAAATAACAGAAAATCCATATACCGTATTTACGTGATTCTAAAACGCACTTTAATTTTTTTTCTTCAACAAAATCTTAGATTTGTTTTCCGTACCGAAGTTCAAACCACAAGTCTTTATCTCAAAACATAAGGAAAATATGATGCTTCAATGTTAACAAGAAAAGCGCTTAGGACTTTATTTCCTCCTACCGAATTCAAATACTGGTTGCGTTTATTTTAGGCTGAAACGCAATAAGAAACCAAAGTCCTTTTTGTTTTAATAAGGGTTGTAAACATCAGCTACGATACTGACCTTGACATCACCTTGGGCAGAGTACTTAATGGGGATTCCTCAGTAAATTCATTTCTTTTATATCCTTTGTTTTTACCATCTTTAAATATTAATGTAGTACATTATTTTCTATCTTCACCAACAAAAATCGTGGTACGTTTTGCATTTTAGGGCGTCTTAGAATCGCGTAAATACGGTACGTTATTCCGTATATTGTTTCGTATTTATATTTTTAAGAAGTTACTATAGTTGTTTAGAGTATGTTTGTTTAGATGATCCAAAGAAAAGGATGCAATTCTGTTCTGGCTTTGGAAAGTTATTTTTGAAAGGCGTTGATGCTCATATTCTGTAAATGATTAAGTAAACTTTTGTAATAACGTTACTTTTTACTGTTTTAAAGCATGATAATTTTTTCAGCTTTGTAATGTTTTTGTAATGATGATAAAATTCATTGAATTTTATTTATGGCCTTTAGGCATTTAAGGCTTCAGGCCAGGATAGAATTCATAGTTGATGATAACTTGAGTTGTGACTTTTGTCTGAATCAAGCATGTTGCTTATAAGAACGAGATATACTATAAACGTGGATGCGATCAATGTTCGGGTTTGAATACGAGACTGTGTGTATGACCAACATGCTACAACACTCGCCTGAATAAAAAAAAAAGTATCCGACCTTTCTGAACTCTTTAACACCGAATTGCCTCTTGCGGAGTAATTCATAACTCCACCAACAATTTAGAGAGGGCCGTTTTGGAGCCTGCTCCATAATCCAAAGAAGTTCAGAATTAAATACTGACTGAGGTAATCTACAGAAGACTTGAATCCCCTTGATTGATGAAAAAGTTGGAGTGCGTAAACAATAAGATTCCATATACGAGCACTCCTTCACTTAAAACACCGCTAATATTAGGTTTATAATCAAAACAAAAGCAGGTTTAATAAATTTACATCAGTACGTATATTTATTTACAATATCGTACTCATATCTGATGATGTTCATGCACATTTTATCCATAATATTCACCAGCACATTCAGTAATATTCTCATACAACATTGCTCTTTTTTGTCGTTCAGGTATCACTTAAAAGAACAGTTGAATACAAAGATGTCAGTGTCTTAGTTGCAAATAGTGACAATCTGTAAATACTTGAGACATAGTTTTAATTTTTATTGTTACACTTACACATATTTACATGTACATAAACAAGAAGATTTACATAATTAACACGTAACATACACCTTTCATACGCCTGAAGATGCTCCTGAGTCAAGGGGCGAAAAGCTTCGCGTTTTTGAAGTAACACAATTGCATGGGCGGCCTGAGCCAACGTTGCTGAAAGGCCTTAAATAAAATTAAAATTGAAAAACTATTGCTGAGGCTAAGGTGAATCCTATTTTATTTAACAGAAGTTACCTGTAAACCATTCCTGTACACGATTCAGTTCTTAGTTCGGTAGAACTCATTGGAAACTCGTATTGTATTCTTCAACGGTCTATGCAGTGGAAGGCATAGACATGACTATTAAAAAAAGGGCTACTCATATAACGTTAATCTTTACCAAGGCAGAAGTTACATTTCTGTTATGTTGAAAATATTGAAAGATATCTTCATTCTTGGATAATTCGTACCGCTTGTGCAATTATAACTTGAAAGGAAAGACAGCGAAAACTTTGGATCAAAAGGGAAAGTAGAACAGCCTTTACCAAGCTCTTTAAATTGGCAAGATATTTTTTATATTAAACAGAAGAAACTAAAAGAGTATGATTAATCACGAAATCAATCATAAAATTATTGAGAAGCTGCATTTACTAAATTTGGGAGGAAACATTGCCATAAAAGGCAGTCATTATGACCGAACTTTGATGTAATTACAATATAGAATCAATTCATCGAATACTTAAATAAAAGGGCACTCCGATATCTTCGCCAGCCTTGCATCCAAAGGAGTGCTTGCCAAGGAACGTTATCCCTCGGACATTTGACGAACTTACACCACAACTGCTTGTTTGCTCCGTATGAATTAATGATTTTTGCCAAGCCGATGATGCTGCGTTCTTTTTTATTATTTTCTACTATTATTACTGCTTTATGTTGCCGAAATTAAAAGTCCTTTTTGGCAAAGTTTGCACAGTAACCGCACATCCCAAGGATGTGCGCTCTTCCTTTAACAAGGTACAAAGTTAAGTTTGCGTATCATTGATTCAACCATATAATTATACTGTCAAGTTGGTAACTTATGAAAGCGTAAACATGTTTTAAAGCTGTTTCAATTTCTTCCACATTTATCTTTATAATAGTTAACATCGTCTAGTGTCATTTTTATTTTTTGTGTTTTTCAGATCTTTGCCAAAAATATTTTCGCCATTTTACAATCAATCAAAGCCCGAGAAGAGGGACGACACAAACCTCCACAACCAACTCCAGTACAAACTCCTCGTGCCACTCCCATTCGTTCCATTCCACAGCCTGCTGTATATAATAGATACGATCAAGAGCGATTTATTCGTGGAAAAGAAGGTAGGTTATATCCTTTCGTTTTGGGTAAAAATACTGTTGGATATTT
>JAGDQP010076770.1:0-10020 GCA_022664845.1 Lepisma saccharinum
GTAAAATCTGTGACCATCGAACTCTACATACTACTGGAGTGATTACTTAAATTTTAAAAAAAAAAACGGACCGCACAGCGATAAGAAACGTGTAAAACTGAGTTAGAACTGAAAATTTGGTCGACATTGGATTAGACTGGAAGTGAACAAACAAGTTTAAACGTTTGCTCTGGCGTGTGTCTTGAACGCTAAGTAGTCACTCCAGTATTATGTAGAGCTCGATGGTCTGACTTAAGTCAGGTTTTACACTTAAGTATTTTCTTGCAACCCAGCCCTGGTTCCTTTGAAGGGCTTCAAAAGTCATGTGCAAAAAGTAAAATTTAGCTTCTGAGGGTTTATAGCTTCCCCGCTAACGGGGCCTAAAGTCGAAAAACCCTGAGAAACATATTTTCGAAACCCGTTGTGCTGGAATCTGGGTTCTTGGCGCAGAACCCTCGTTGAGAAATGGAAAAGCATTCGCTTGCCGTGTGAAAGGTCCCGGTTCGATCCTGGCCAACCATCATTTTTTTGGTTGTTCTGTAGTACATGTGCAAAGATTGTGTTGCAGTATGCTTTTTATATTTAAATTAAATATTAGTGTTTTATGTCTTTTTTTGTTCTTCCATTCGTATTCATAATTTTATTTCATTTAAAAATATGCTAATTTACATAGTACCGTTGTATGTTCAGTGTCCTGCAGAACACTAGCATTCACTTTACATGTCAAAACAACATTTGCGCATGTAATAAAGTTAAAAAATGTTATATAACCAGGACTCGAACCGCAGGCCTTTCACACAGCAAGCGTACGCCTTTCCGTTGCGTCGCGCAGTGGCGGCGTAAGGCAATCTGAGGCCCGGGGCAAGTGAACTTGATTGAGACCAGTTCGCGAACACACTCGTGAGTGCGCACAGCTACTGTCGGCCGGAATATCTTATTTTCCGTATTCCGAGCTACTTGAGAAAACTGGGAGCCCCCGGGGGATCACTTACCAAGACAGATTGATATCTTCTTGCTCACTCGTCCTAACCTATACATGAGAATGGTTATTTAGATTGTGCAGAGTCATGCTTATCAGCCATTACAGTCAAGCGCACAAGTAAGAGTCCTGAAACGACATAGCTATTGCGTCACCAACCAGCATCGATGTGCTCTATCAATTAATCTTAACAAGTGATTATCCACTTGTGTCGGCGACCGACAGGGGCCCTTCGGCAGGTGGGGCTCGGGACGAGGTCACCGCTAGCCGCCCGTCCCCTTATGATGCCACTGACTCCACAAGGGCTCTGCGCCAAGAACCGTGATTCCAGCACTAAGCGTTTCGAAGATAGAGTTTTCAGACTTTAGGACCCACTAGCTATTTGTATAAGGACTCAGCAGCTAAAATGTGCACTTTGCACCTGACTTCTGAAGCATTTTAAAAGGAATAGGGTAGACCGGGGCTATTTGAATAGGGCTATAGTAAGAGAAAAGTCAAAATGTCCCAATACCGACGTACTTTAGAGTTTGAATAATTATGCCATAATCTACGTACATTATTATAGTTCAACATATTAAAGAATAAAGAACCTGTTAAATCATGGAAATTCTGAAAACGAATTTAAAATAAAAATGTCAGAATTTGAGACTAGTAATAATCACGGGGCTATTTGGGTTGCTCAGGGGGCTATTTGGGTCTTTCGCTGTATCAACATAACATTAATAAACATTTCCCCTCAACCCTGTTTGTTTGAAAAAACTCGAACCAACGAACAAACAGCTCTTCATTAACGTAACCACTATCTTATAAGGAAACATGACAAGCCGGTGGTAGATTGTTAACGAATTCTTCTCTGGTACGCTGGCCTTTAAAAATAACAAATGGTGGGACGTATTGTCCAACTGCGTTGCAAGAGACTATCACAATGACATTCTCGCCTCTTTCGACGCTAGTGAGAGCAACCACCTCTTTTTCCTCTTCCTGGCAATGACCTTGCTTGGTTGTTGTTAAGAGGAAACCCTGTTTCATCCACGTTGTATGTACACTGTGGTTTTGTGTTGACACTAATCGTCGAAGTAACATATTTCAACAGTTAAAATATCACTCACAGCTTCTTTATTAATTTCCTCAGCACAAGCTCTTGAAAGTCCCTCAGGCTTTTGTAATGATAAGTTCGGATGTCTTTTCATAAACCTTGAAAACCAATCTTCACCAGCTAATCCTTTGTGTTTCCAAGGATGCGGAATTGGGTTTGTTATTAGATATCGATGCACAGCTTTACGAATCGTTTCAGGGGTGCAGGCTAGTCTTTTTCCAGCGAGAGTCATAATTCGCAACACGAACTCTTCCTCCTGTTCTTCTGTCAGTACTGTGGGGTGTACTATGGCTTTCGGTTTTGCACTTTGAACAATTTCATAAATTTGGTCATCGCCGATTAGACTACCTGGGCGACCTAATTCAGCACGAATTAATAATCTCAGAGAGGTTCCTACTATTCCTGATCATGCAAAAAGGTTAGTCTCAACCTTTCAACCTGCACTTTCCTTCGCAAAGTTTCAAATTTACATTGCAGAGCTGCGAAGCTCCATGTAAACTCAAATCACCTTTTGTTACACTTTGGATGGCCATGTCTTCATTATTTCACTCGTTGTATTTATGTTTTGATTTGGATGTCGGTACCATTTAAATAGAAAATGAAGTGTTTCACATACATGCGTCATAAAAACAAAATTCAAATTCATAAATTAAATAAATTCACATAAGTTTGCATCTGACTCAAATAGCCCCATTTTTTTTTTACTTAAATAACCTCGTTGTGCACTTGCTTACGTAGGAACGTACTACTTTCACACGGGACAGAGGAGAGCAACAAAAACGGCGTTTATAACATGAGGACGTTCTGTTTTACGCGTACGGTAATAATTTTACAAATATATGCATTAACACAGGTTCAGCACCTTATATCACACAGCCACTATTTTATATCGGAGCAAAATATGAAGTATTGCAACTCACCTTGCTCAGAATAGTCGCAAATTTTATAGCAACTGATAAGAAAGCAGCAGATCAACCACATACACGCCCTTCCCTTTGGCAACGAACTCACAACTGAAGGCAGGTTCAGCGTACTGGTGCGCATATTAAATGCGCAGTGACATTTTTCTTACGTTTGACCCACATATCCCCTTGATTCAAATAGCCCCGGTCTACCCTATCGTTTCACTCAGAAGTGAGATAAGATAAGATGAATTGTTTGGGCGGTAACAGCACTATGGCTTACGCCAAGAAGTGAGAGTATCACGTTCGGGTACCTTCCTGGTGAGATTCAATAAGTAATTTCTTTTGTCTGCAGTGAGGTGGTGTTAGTGGAAGAAGGTTACTACTGTTTAAAATCCACATTTTGACCCACCTTCACTTCAGAGAATGGCTGGGAATCTCTTAATTTCTTTAGAAAATACATTGCACACCCATTGCGGAATTTTGAAATATGCATTTTTAGATAGTGCATATTCAGAGTCTTTGACGGTACTATGCCGCATCAACTTTACTGTTAATAGTATTGAAAATTCAAAGCTCTAATGCTTATTTTCCCACGCTTTCGACAGCCTGTAGCTCCGACACTGTGCACATTTAGAAAATTTGTTAGAGGAACTTTCGTCTTGTTTTGATGTCAGGAATCAACTTCGGAAATTTGTCCGTGTAGTTCATAAACTATAATTATAATATACAAATAAATATATCAAAAGTTAGATATTGTGTTGACAGTTGACACTTGTGAACACGTATAACTTTTTGGCAGTACCAGTTAACAAATGTTGGTGTCACTGGCACCAATATTTTCAATGGTGACGCAAAAATTATTTAAGTCAGTAAAAAGACTTACTAGAGCGCTAAGAACCAATTTCGCTGACGGAATGAAGCGAAATTTCTTTCCAAATTATGAACGTAATTCCTTGGGTTCAGAGCTGAAATAATTATTATTCTACAACCAACAAACAAAAAATAAATTACCTGTTTGGGTGTATCCGTCGTCACAGGCGTGTATGTCAGTTTATTCGCATCACAACTTTGAAGTATACCTATCTTACCCTATGGTCACATTGCATCCGGTTTCGGCCAAACGTTTAGACTGGCGAACACGGCCGAAAATGGTAAAACAAACAACACAATTTAAATATGTACGTGTAGTCACTTATGGGCACGGCCGAAAATATCTGTTAAAATCTGTGACAATGTGACCACACAATTTATTTACAATGTGTTGTTTGTTTTATCGTTTTCGGTCATATTCGCCAGTCTAAAAGTTTGGCCGAAACCGACTCCAGTGTGATCACAGGGTTATCACTTGTAGAACCCTCGTACTGCATCATCGTTGCTAGAACTCGTCCAGAAAATATAACTTGAATGCTTAGCAGGTATCCATTTGCCCCCCCACACCCACTTTATCTGATTGCTTACAAGTTACAGCCGAAAACGAAATTTGTTTTCCTTGAGAGCCGTTCTTTTTTTTACATTCTTTTCTTTTTAGTTCAGAATACTTTCATGTATTTCTATATATTTATATATTAAAAGCATATTTAAATATTCTTTTAATATGGACTTCTTTATCCTAAAATAAACAGTAGCCTGCAACTAGCCTGGGTTCCACTGGTTGCAGAACACTTGAGGATTTGAGTCACAAAATATTTAGCTTGAGAAAATGTATCCAGACTCAAATAATTAGAAAGAAAAAAAAATTTAAAACTTTTTAAAGACATACTTTTCTTAAATAACTTGTAGTAAAAAGTAAAAAATAATTTTATGCATGACTAAAAAGAAAAGCATGAGGCGAGCTCTCATAATCTTGTGACTTTATAATTGGTGCACCTCATGCTTTTCTTTTTAGTCATGCATAAACAAAATTATTGTATACTTTTTAGTACGATTTGTTTAAGGAAAATGTTACCCGGTTTCACCGACATTTCTTAAATTCGAGTTAAGGGCGCGTTAGTTAACGCCTACATAAGTATTTAAATCTCCGTTAAATTACTGTCATTACACGAACATTTAACCCCATGATTTAAGGTTCTCTTAATCAACACAACGTTACCGCGTTGGTAACTATGAATGTGCAAATTCTCATACCGCAATTCACATCGTAATTATTGTCATTTATTTCTTTATCGAAATATGTTGTATCTTGGTTATGAATGTTGCTTTAGCAGTAAAGAATGCTGGCAGAATAAATTTATAGTTGTGTCTACAATCAGTGCATTTAAATTTTGTTTTTGTTTTTTATTTATCTCATATTTAAAACTTCTACGGCACACAGTACCACAGGGGCACCGGTCAGTACAAAAATCCTCGCTAGTTTGCAGCGCTGTTTAAAGCTTATTAACTTCTAAAGTCACTACCTGCAAATGTTTTATTTCAAAGTAAGAATAATCTGTGATAAACATGTACCAATCTTGTTCAGAAGAACAGTGTATTACGCAATTGTTTACAGGTCGTAGGCTAAATAGCTAACTCACGCAGAACGGTGTATAGGAGTAGCATTCATAGGCCACTGAGTTCCAAGGTTTATAGGCTTGTGTTTTTCATGTTTATAGTGACTGCAGAATTGAAGGAAAAATTACCTATGTACGCTTCTGAGAACATAAGAAACCGGGGAAAATGTTATACATAACAATTTAGATACATTACATTCGCTCTGGTCCTTTTGTCGTTTGTCTCTTACCATTAGGAATTTCCTCTCTTACGTATTTTGAAAAAAAAGAAAAACAAATACGAATAAAACCTTTTACAGACATATTTTTCTTAAACAATTCGTACTAAAAAGTAAAAATTAATTTTGTTTATGCATGACTAAAAAGAAAAGCATGGGGTCCGCCATTTCAAGAATTTATTAAGTGACTGTATATGAGAACGCTCCCCATGCTTTTCTTTTTTATTCATGCATAAACAAAATTATTTTTACTTTTTAGTACGAATTATTTAAGAAAAGTATGTCTCTTAACATTATTTTACTATTTTTTTTTCGAGTTATTTCGGTGTTCGGATACTTTTTCTTTTTCAATCTAATGTTTTGTTACCCAAATCCGAAAGTGTTCTGCAACCAGTCAAACGTCAGATCGTTGCAGGCTAGTATTTATTTTAGGATAAAGAAGTCCATTTTAAAAACAAATGTATTTAAATATGCTTTTAAAACATGTAAATATATAGAAATATATGAAGGTAACAATGGAATATTTTATTGTCATCCAACTTACGTCATTGTGCAAAATTTCATCATTCTATGACGTTGGGAAATGAGCTATATTAACGTTCCAAGATCTGAGAACACCACGAACCATTGTGAACTAAAGAAAAGAATGTAAAAACCAAAAGAAATCAAAGCATTTTTCTAATTATTTTTCCCAAGTAGTTTGAAATTTTGATTAGCAACGACTTGTTCTAAAAACTCACGATATGTCATTTTCCGTTTTTATTACTTCTTATTGATCTGCTCTAAGACATTTTTGAGTTGAGTTACGTACGTTGCGCTTCATTTTTTTTTCTTTAGAAAATATGAAAGAACGCAAGCAGAAAAGGAGTGGAAGGGCTAGTTTCTCAATGGATGAAAGAGCTACGTTTGTAGATCTGCTTCTCAAATATAAAAGGTGGGCAGCTGTAAATTGTGAATGAAATAACAAATTCAAGTTCTACAAAAATACTATGGTGGACGTGACCTGACCAGCATGCAACAGTAGGCCTACCACGAGTTAAAAGCCGTGAGTTGCATATTGTTTGTGCGTTTCACAAAATTAAAAAAAAAAAAAAAATCACTTTCTTTTTCTAACCATTTTATCCACATTACTTCAGGTGATTGTATCGGTTCATGTGTGAACCAAGACCACCAGAGGACCAGGGATTCTGCCAGGGATTCCCACACCTCCAAAACGTCGAATAAACACCCTCAAACTTTAAAATTGTTAGTGTTAAAAATTGATAGAAGCCCTGCAGGGCTCTACTTTGCACTCCCTATCTTTTCCTTTACTACCCCCAAACTGAATATCCTGGCAGAATCCCTACAAACAATAGAACAATTAGGGAGGGGGGAAATGTTACATTCCGTGGATGTCGTGGCATTTGATAATATACATGCACGTAATAGCCTTGGAATCTCCATTAATATTTATTATTATCTGAATTCTAAAATGTACTAAAACTGGAGGCATAGAAGCACATAGTAATTAAAAGCTGAACAAAACAATATTTGGAATCACAACAACACATCTGTTATTCATCGTGGTTAAGGCGATAATTTCAAGAAGGCTTCGTTAAGTTACAAATTTAATCTTTCAAAATCTAAGCAGAAAAGCTAAGGAATACACTTTCATTTTTCTCTAGTTATTTATTGCTAAAAGGTAATTATTGTACGGTTTTCCTTCTTTAACAAATAGAAGGATGTTTAGAGATCGTTTAACATGCATCGTTTTGTAAAATATGCAAATTAATTGTTGATACTAGGGGGCTGCCAATAATAACTGGTATGCCATTTTTCCACGGTGTCCATTTATTTTAAATCGATGCAAATAATTAGCAATGTTTCTTTCTTAATAAAATTTTCAGAGTTCTACCATTAACGAACGAACGAACTAACTACCTCTATGGCTAACGGAACTCGCAAGTTCATCGCGATAGTAACAAACGTTTGTCATTGGATTTCATCCTGGGCAACATCAAGCCAGTTTTCTTCACGAACATCTCTCGAAGATTCCTTCTAATATTGTCCTCCCAACGACGTCCCGGTCTTCCCAACTGTCTCTTTCTCTCCGACTTTCCAAACAAGATAGAATATAATCTTCGCCCATGTCTACATGACCTGCCCATACCAGAGTTCTAACATAGTCATTCTAACCTTTAATACATAAACATATGATCGCTAGTATTTTCACGTAGCACCTCGCTTCATAGGAACAAATATTTGGTAGGGGTGCTAACTACTGGGATTAGAGTGCCAATAACTGGCACGTGTTCAGATCTCGAAAACGTACAGTGGACGTAAGTGCCAATAACTGGGCACGAAGGAGACCAACAACTGGTCAATGGGTACCAACAAATAAGTCATTTAGTTGTTTTGAAGGAAAAAAATAATAAAAATAAAATAAATGTTCTGTATTAGTATTGTTTCACTATAAAATTAATTTCGGGAAAGATCAGAGAGTTTCCTATTAGCCACGAACACGAAAATAAAGCCAGAATAGATGTGCACTTCGTTTCAAAAACGACAGTCGTCTAAAAGTGTCAATAACTGGTCTGTTTATTCTATCTGACAAGTGATTTGGGACCTGTTTCGCGAAAGTACTTTGCAACATTTCATTCTTCAGTTTGCATTTCCGGAGGACTGTCTCGAGAACGTTAACCTCGCTCCCCAATTTTTATGTTTACTGTTGTTTTATTGCCTATCTTTGGGTGTGAAAGTCTACTAACAATTAGGGTTGCCACCTTTTGATGAATGAATTACGGGACACTCGGCAAAAAATACGGGATAATAGCAAAAATACGGGACAAATCTTAAATAGCTTAAAATAAAAGTAGCTTGTTATGCCCTGTACTACTATATGACTATACACACAATTTAAAACCTCCTTAATAATCAAGAACACACAGAAAACGTACTACTTGCAAATGCTCACAACCCAAAAGCACTGGCAGGCGGAAAATTGATATTTCCTAAACACAGTTAACGTTAGTATCTGCACTTCAAAAAATTACTGTGTTAATTCAACACTTTTGAGTGTCCCTCGGCGACCACCGTTATGGTCTTCAATAAACACAACAAACGGTGTTGAATTCGATGATTCAGCACAATGGATATATTGTCAATGCTGACTAAACTCAATGAAAAGTGTCATCCTACCACTATCACAGTGTTGAGTCACCGAAAGCACACAACAAACGGTGTTGATTTAAGAAAAAGTGTGGTCGCTCTGAGAAAAGTGGACGAAAAATATTGAATTGACAGTCATTCTTTGCAGTATGTTATCAAATAGAGCAAACACAAGGCGTGAATATTATACCCCCATCCCCAGGACTCCTGTTGAGGTCTGGGGATGTGAACAGAATCTGCTCGCTAGTCTGCATAGCAAACACCTGGGAAAGAGACCATCCCTATTTGTTAAAATTATCGAGATATGTTGAAAACATGTCTTTGAATTTACTACTGATAATACGGGACAATAACTGATAATACGGGACGCGTAAATTTTACCCAAAATACAGGACATCCCGTATTATACGGAACAGGTGGAAACCCTACTAATAATTGAATATTGTCTTGTGTAATCATAATATTTGCACAAAACTGTAAAAATGAGACTGAATGAGAACAGGAGTTTGTGGCGGGAGGTTAGCGTTCTGAGACAGTAATACGGAAATGCAAAGCTTTCGTAAAACACCCGTAGTCGCAAACAATAATAATAATAATAATAATAAAATCGCGGGTTTGTAATCATATCCAAAGCGCAGGTATTCAACAAAGGACTGCTAGGATCAAACGTTTGAGACCCACGAAGTTTTATTCACTTTTGTGTACTATTGTGAGAAACAGAATCTATAGCTATCTCACCAGCTATGACTAACTATCCTGGACTTACCCTACTTATTGTCCAGATATCCACTAATTCACACTAACATCATGCGTTCCATAGCTGGAATTTATGAGTTCAGTTTCACATTAGAATGCGAAAGTTTGATTAAGAATTTACAATAGCGATGTAAGTTTATACGAAATTACCGAGAGTTGCTTACATGTTATTTCGTCCAAACTCTGAATTTGAGAGAACTGAATAGCTGTTTATCTCAAAGCAAGAAACGATAAAGAAATTGTAGTACATTTCAAGGACTAAAAATGAATTCTTTCTTGAGAACTTTTCCTTAAACTTTATTACAACTTCAATTCCATTTACAATCATTTACAATATTTATTTGTGTTTTTATAATTTCGACGTTTTGTAAAAAAAAAAATTACACTAGTGTGGATACCGAAACACATCCATATCAGTAACTGGACTGTATTGATTAAAAAGAAATTATTTATT
>JAGDQP010076771.1:0-10019 GCA_022664845.1 Lepisma saccharinum
CTGATGCAGCCATGAGATCCCTCTTTAGCTCAGACCTTCCAAACAAATTGAAAATCAAATTATATTTCTGCCCAATAGAACTATACGACAACATCAAAATCAGTCCAATAGAATACTATATCGAACAGGACAAAATCAAATTCATCACCTCTGCAATTGGCAGGAAATTTATTAGAATAAATCTACCTAAAGAAATTAGTCATCACATCAAGAAGCATATCACATATCAAGAACCACAAACAAAAATTAAATATCATCTAAAAATATGATGATCAAATGATGAGCAAATCTCAACAAAACAAACTAAAAATACCAACAACTAATAAACTTACTTCCACGTATCTGACCTACCAAAAACAACAAGAAACAGCACAATTCTTCTACTCCCATGAAAGAAAAGGGACCGCAAGAACAGAAGAGAGAAACAAGAAAGTATAAATAAACTTCTTTGGACACCTACTTACCTTATTTACCCTCACACCATCACTTTCGTCCTATTCCTAAGCTAAAGAACGAGCTAATTCTATTCGCTTAATCTTACAATTACGAGTATAAATCATAGAAATACTAGACAAAGGACGGAAGTAGTCAAGTAGGGCTAAAAAAACGTATCCCCTCCCACTTTTTGGATAGGTTAGGAACTTTCAATATTCGTTCGTTCGTTCTCGCTTAATGAAGTCAGGAAAATATTTCAGGTTCAAACTGAATGTGTTTCATACGATTAATCGATATATACAAGTCGATATTTATGTCTGGAATTTGAAATCAAGTTCAAACATGAGAATGAACTTTTTCCTCCGTTTGTAATCTTTATCCTTTGTATTTGGATAGTAGCAGTTCTGTGGCTTTTTCTTTTAAATATGCTTTCTATTAGTCCCTCTACACTATTCCCATTCCCGTAACAGTACTCGCAAACAGGTAGTATTTTTCGTCAGCTTGCGTGTGTATCACTGCTGACGTATAGCTCTGCCTGGATAATTATTGCCAACGCTGCTGATCCTAGCTTGCACGGCAAAAATCAATTAAGTGGAGCCCCTCGATTAAGAGGTGCTGAGGGGTGAAAGGAGAGGGTATTGAAAAAAACGAGAATAAGCAGAAAGTCTGAGAGAAGGAGAAAAAAATAAATAACACGAAGAAAAGTTAGCAGGTGTAAGCTTTGCTGTATACGTTTGTAATAATATATACGGCGTACTCATGCGGAGTGGAGGTTTGATTCTGACATGATGATAGCTATTTGGCCATTTCACGAAATTTCTCATTAAGCCAACACAAACTAGCTATCTGATTACTTCCTACTCTCCGCTACAGCAATACGTCCTTTTTTTTTCTAGTTTTCCCCTCCAAATTTTATATCACCAAAGGGAATGCTCACTCACTGGTTAAACATAGCAGAGGTGGGGAAAATTGCTTAAAAACAATTTCACAGTTTCTCTTCAACAGCTTTTGTTTCTATTTCTCACGAAAATGCATTTTATTGACAACGAGTTACTCAAACTAATAAAATTAGTTATCATTATACGTTTTAATTGTTTGTTTGTACAGTCACGGAAAATAGTATTGGGGAAACATAGCATTTAGTTTTTCTTTGTACCGTATAACTTAATATGTTTATAGGCTAGATAAACACCAAATGGCTTGAGATTGTCACTTGCAATCTCTCAGAAATGTCATTGCCTCACAAATATAAGTTAAATGAATATGTATTCCCGAAGCTAAATCCTGTATTCCTGAAATACGTTTTCCCGTGATTGTACACAGCGTAAGAACCGCTTATAAGAAACCATTATTACTTTAGAAAAACCAAGATTATTTTGTTTTGTTTTGTGTGTTATCATTTGGTCAATAATTTATGAAAGAGAATGCAGATACTAGAAACGAAAAGAAACATATGAACTTTAAAATTGTAAACGTATCTTCTTCCCCTTTGTCTATAAGGAAGTTCCTAATTTTGCAAAATGAAAACTATCTGTAATTTTCTTATGAAATGTATCGATAGTTGAAACGAAAAAACGTCAAGTGTATTCGACCCAGTTAATTTGTATTTTTAAAAAAATCGACTCATGAGAAAAATGTGTTACCAGTTTGATGTGAAATGAAAGTAATTTGTGTTTTCCAGGACGAAAAAAAATTTTTACGTGAGGTACCTCAATTTACCTTTGTGGTGAATCTTGTGATAGTATAATTTTGATATAGCTTAGATAAGCTACAGCATTTTGTTGATGATGTGTGGTCGGAAGCAATCTTATGTCAGATTAAAAAATGGAATCTTTAAATCTTTTATGTAATGACACTGTTGTAAAAGATAACGGTAATTAAGATTTTAATATTGAAGATTAAAATGGCAAGTTTATTGTTGAGACATTTAAAATACAATTAAAATGAAATATAATATGTATTATAGTAAATTTATGTGAATCGTTTTCAAAGTATGACGTCAGATGTATTAATGATGATGAGAATCAATAACTTATTTATTGTTCAAACTGTGAGTTACACAACTTGAGAAAAGTGGCGGATATTTAAGCAACTACAAAATTTAGAAGAATGTTCTGAAATGTTGAGTTAGGCATGAATCGATTAGCGTTTGCCAAATAGTTAAAGGTTTACTAGTTTAGAAGTGAGCAAGATGCTATGTTAAGAAATTACGTAGGAAAACAAAATGCGATCTCAAAGTTGTAAATAGTTGTACGAGTATTTTATTAAAATGTCCAAGTAAGGATTTAAGAGATAAAATAAAATATATGATAACTTAAAGTCATAATAAACTTTGTTTATCGATATTACCTGTTTTTCTTACTATATTGATTTCGTATCAAGTATTTGCTAGAGTAATTTATTACTCTAGACCTCAAATACTGAAATTGGGAGTTGCCTCACCAGATTGTGCCCAAGCCAGGTTTTTAACGATACGCACCTCAATTTCATGTTTCAAAGTAAAGATCAAAGACATCAGATAGAAGTTGAGAAAGCCCCTGGGATCGTCGTGGTAAAGATGTTAGTCTGATGCTAGGTATATAAATGTTGTTAATAAAAGGAAAGACGACATAACACAACACCATAACAATTTCCATGCTTCTTAGTTTAGAGGCGACATTTTTTTTGTTTGTTCAATACGTATGTAGTTGGATGAACCTGGATAGTAATGAGTTTGAAAAAAACAGAACCAGATGCCCTGTTTTTCTCTTCAGCCTTTCGACTTTCTATCCGATATTTGTAGCACTCTATCTTAGTTTAAAATATCTGCTCAAAATAACACGTGCTCATTTCATTATCTTATAAATAACTACACTGTCTTAAACATCTTTTAAGTTTATTACGCTCTATTTCTGCAGGCGTAGGTTCACAAGGCTCATGTTCATTGATTTTACTTTGTCAACCAGTAAGAGATTCTTCGAAGTTTCCCCCTGGTTCATTCCATTGTAAGTGATCCAGCACTGATCGCTCGACTATTCTCAATTTCTTAAATGTTTGGTGTGTGAGTAACCTTAGGGAATGGTAGTTCAATACCATATTTTCCTCTATTTCACTTCGTTCGTCTATAGTTGTCATATTTGTGTCATGGTGCGCACCAAATTATCAGTATGCAGGCATTTACGGAAACCTCACTTTCTCAGCCTAAGTTAGCCGTGCTACTACACCATGCTATAACTCTAATGCGTAGCTATTCCAAAATGCTGTTGGACAATGGACAAAATTAGATTTTCAAGATCACTTTCTATATGGAAGGGATGTTTTCCCTGGGTTGAAAATCTGTTTTTGGACAAAGTCAATGCCTACAAAATTTTAAGCCTCAGATTTATTTCCTTTGTATGCTATGGAGACAAACTTATGATGTTCTAATATTATACCAAAGTTTGAAGTTGAAAATCTCTGGTGGGAGATCAAGTAGGAATCTCAGATTTTCACATATACTAGTCCTGTAGGGTAGTGTTATGCTGCAAAAGTGTGGACTTTGAGATGCCACTACTAACAGAATTACAGCAACTTTATATCTGGGAAAAAGCTCGTTTTTTTCCAACACTCTGAGAAGAGAATTGATAAGTTTTCCGTATAAAATATTAGTAATGTAAAATTCTTTTCGAAATTGTATATATAGTTGGCAACATGGCCACTCCCAGCACCAGCCCTCTCTGTTAGTCTCCTATTATGTGAACATGCCTTCGACGAAATATTGCCACATTCTTATTGTGTTTGTGCACCTGTCTTAGAATTGTGATATGCAAGTACTTTCCCTATCTTATTTGATCATCTTATATATCTTTTGGCATGTTATATATTATGGCATATATTCTCTTCTGAGGATGCTGGAATCAAACGTGCTTTTCCCAGTTATAAAGTTGGTGTAGTTCTGTTAGTAGTGGATATCTCAAAGTTCACATTTTTGCATCATAACACTACCCTACAGGACTAGTATCAGTGCAAATTTCTTACCTTGTCTCTCATCAGAGATTTCCAACTTAAAACATTCGTATAATATTAGAGAATCATATGTTTAAGTCTCCATAGTATAGAAAGAAAATAAGTCCTAGGTTTAAAATGTTGTGGGCATTGACTACAGTACTTTGTCCAAAAACAGATTTTCAACCCAGGGAAAACATCCATTCTATATGGAAAGCGATCTTGAAAAGATAATTTTGTCCATTGTCCAACAACATTTTAGAACCTACATTAGAGTTAGGAACTTACATGGTATAGTAGGTGATCCATGTTACCACTTGCAACAAGCCTGTAGTATGCTGAGTCCAATAGATTTTAATCCAGGAAGATACGACTTACCTAGTCTGAAAAACTGAGGTTTTCGTAAATGCCTGCATACTGATAATTAGGTGAGCATCATGACACAAATATGGCAGCCATAGCCGAACGAAGTGAAGTAGGGGAAAACATTTGTGCTTTTAAACTACTAATACATAAGGGTTATCACACACAAAAAATTGCAAATAATAATAATAATAATAAATAAATAAATAAATAATAAAATAAAAACTAAAATGGTCGAGCAACCAACTTAACGAATACTGGACCACTTTAAATGGAATGGCTCCCACCTCTAATATTATCTAAAAATATCTGATGGAGAAATCCCAGACATGTCCATGAGAATTTCGAGATCTGGGAGAGTTACAGTCTGTTGACATCTTTAACAAGTCCGGATCAGCTTGAAAGACTAGAGTAGTAATAAACAAAGAGAGAGACGGCAACACTGATTTGAAGGAGGGTAAAGAAGAAATTTAAAAAAAATCTATTTAAGGATATGAAAAGAACCAAGCTATTAGAAGGGAATTTGTTTCCTGATCAAATAAAAGAAGGAAGTGGGTTTTCAGGGAAATGATTGTGGAGCTGAAAATGAAGAAGAAGAAGAAGTATGATCCTCAGTACAGAGTCATTACCCAACGAAGAATGGATCTTGTTTTACTTGTGTAAGACTTGGGCCCATGAACAATGTAGAGCTGTCGATAAGAAGGATGTAATTTTCATCTGTAGCTATTATGCTCGAAATTCTACAGTCTAGAATTGACTTGTATTTAGGCAATTTTGGTTCCGACCTGACTCTATAGCCTAGATAATTTTAAGATTATTTGTCATAGACTAGCTTTCGGGTCTGTGATTTTTGTGTTTTCTAGTCGTATGGATTATCTACGTTGGTGAAAGATTTCGTCAAATAAGCAATGCCGTAAGGTGAAAATGTTCTGATCCTGAAAAATATTAAAACAATATTCTAACTTTGATAATTAATGTTTAGGTAGTTTATGTGAGTACCAATTTGCACCAAGGTTTAATCAGTCTAGAGCGTTTAGTCAAAATTATTCTCATACTAGTAATCAATACACTTAAAAGAGAAAAAATATAGAGAATAATCTTAATTTCTATATATCCAAAATAATTAGAATCAGTAACGTCACTCGGATTATCCGTGTATCGTGTTCAAAAACGTACAAAATAGTCTTTTAATAGTGATCGGAACTGAAAATGTACACATGAAGTGATCAAAAGTCGACTTATTTGAGATATGCAAACGCTGCTTGTTAAAGTTAATGTAAAACAACGATCTCTAACAAAAGATGGCAGCAGTACATCCGTATGTGTCTAATGTATTTTTATCGTTGCAAGAAATTTTAATACTGCTCCTACAAACCTAGAGAGTTCCAACTTTCAGGGAAGAAACTTCATAATCAATTCAAGAGTTCGATCAATGCCGATTTAAAATTTTCTTTTCTGTTCATTGTTATAGGTTTTTGATATTCACAGTAACAATCATGCAATTTCAACAATGAAGAAAAACGAAAACAAAAAAATCGGCATTGATCGAACTCTTGAATTAGTTATGAACTTTTTTCCCTTAAAAGTTAGAACTCTCTAGGCTTGAATTTGTAGGAACAGCATTAAAATTTCGTGCAACGATAAAAATACATTAGACATATACGGAGATAGTACTACCATCTTTTGTTGAAGATCATTGCTTTACATTAACCTTAAACGTAGACAAATTGCAATTTGTTCTCCGTCTTATGGAAAGATATGTAATCAAGTTACCTAATAAGATCTTTGAAATTATCTAAGAATAAGATTTTAATGAAATATTAAAATCTACTTAGAGGTAAAATATAATATGTCTTTTTGTGCATATTACTCCAAAGTGAGTGAATCCTTTATCATACATTGCTACACAAAAATGGAAATGCTTGTTCTCGTTTTGTTGCTGGTGTCAAATCAGTTTCAATAATATTCCATTTCATCGTTCGTAAAATTCCTGACATGTGGTTCAGCAACACAACTGCTGTGGCTCTTCATGGTGAACATACCGTATACACCCAAGAGTTCAGAAATAATGAAATAATTATGTTGGACAAATTACACGCCGATTTGACAGATAACCGAAGCCAAACTTTATTTATTGGGTGTTGTTTGCGCTCAAGAAGAAACATTATAGATAACGATTGCATGTAAACTGTGAGAATGTGGTTTAGAACTTACTCCTTGACCAGTTTTGGTTCAGACATTACTTCATTTTTTCACATAATACATTTGAAGAATTTGGTGAGTTATCAAAACATTAATGACCTTGAATATGAACACTGAACTTCACACCGTTTTGAAGAAATAATAGGCAAGATATTTTTTTTATAATGGACAGCTGAAATATTTGCTTTACCTTACAGATAAACTGAGTCTGATACTTTCGAATTCTAGGAGCAATAAACGAAAAAAAAAATATTAACTGTTCAAATTTCAATTGATTTCAATTGTCACGAGCGATGAGACAAGAAACTGTTAACTGTTGAAAATTTGATTGACACGAGCAATGAGAGTAGAAACTATCAATGGTTAAAAGTATAACGGATTGACACGAGTGATGAGACGAGAAACTATCAATGGTTGAAAGTTTAATTGATTAGAACGAACGATGAGACAAGCAACTATTAAAAGGTTGAAAGTTTAATTGATTGACACGAGTGATGAGAGTTGAAACTAACAACGGTTGAAAGTATAACTGATTGACACGAGCAAAAAGGCGAGAAACCAACAACGGTTGAAAGTAACTGATTGGCAGAAAAGACGAAACAAGAAAAAAAAAGACCAATTAAACTTTAGAAGGATTACCACGAAACCTCTAGTATCTCTAGTGCGTAATATTTTATTTCTTTAAGTTCTCGCCACTGATTTCTACTCCAAATATATTAATCGTTAGGGAACTCACGGAGAAAGCAATACTAAAAGTTCTGAAACAATATTGTATAAAGTTTGTGCTTGTCATTGTTAATTATATCCTTGTATGAACAGTCAAGGAGAACGAATTATTCTCATTTATTTTTTTATATAAAAAAAAGGAACTTCTAATGGAATTTAGAAACGCGTAACTTTGGTGCGTAGTATTATGCATCGATGTAAGAATTCAGAACTTTCTGATTATATGTTTGATATGCACGTTATGTCTTCTCAGTTCAACTAATGTAAAGATTCCTAGCGTTATTTTTCACATAATGGAATGCATACCAAACGCAGTATGCCTCGCACGTGTTCAGAATTTTGTTGGAGATTGATATGAATACACACACACACATGTATAATATATAATCACAGTGAATGATATATTATCAAATGTCTGTGGCTTCCTCTGCTGTTTACGATTGATTGGCTGAATATATATTCAATTAGTAGTAATTACTACGAGTGTTGATTAGCAGAACCGCGAAATACACTATCAAGTTTACTCAAACGAGATCTCAAAGCGAAAGAGTCAGTTTATCTTATGTAAACACAATGATGGATACAATGTGGTTTTGCTGGATGGTATTTATTGTCCGCCTACGCATTGCGCTAGAGCTTCAGATAGTCGCCTGTTACAGACCACTAAGTAATCGAATATACAATAATCCTCAGATATAATACGCATAGATTTAGGATAACGAGACACTTGATTGACGTTTAACTTAGAATTTACCTTTATGAAATGTTATGCTAGAAAATATTTTATCATTTTTTTTATAATAATCTAATTGGATATTTACTTTCGGCAATTTTTTACTTAAACTTACTCTTTTACTTTCTACTTAAACAATCAATATACTTACTTAAATAATAGTAAATTAATATTCTTTGTCTCGATTTTCAAAATAATTGTGTTTTGGTGTGAACAGACAGGCATCCTTGGAAAGAAGAAAAGAGAGAGAGAGAGAGAAGAAGAAGAACATTTAAAGACTAGGATGCAAATATACATTTAGAAAGTTACAGTAATGGAATCCTTCTAGACTCGTGAAAGTTTTGTGCAATTTGACACTGAGAATAACATATTCTCGTTGCTCTTTCAGTTGTCGGATAACTGACAACCACTACCACTCAGCACATCTGCATTCAACATGTTCCCTTTACTGCATTAATGCGATTAGAACTAGTTTTGAAAACTGGGCCAGTTAAGTCAATGACTAAGGACACCGCTTGGCAAACTCATTGACGAAATAACACATTTTGATAGGCGGAGATGTTTAGTGACGTAAGAATACGAGTGTCGATGTTTCTCTACGTATTGTATTTATGTACTATCATGGCCAAAATTATGTTCATATGACTTTGTTATACACGATTTTTCTCTAAGCCTACAAGATAGGCCACCCAACTAACTTTGAGTCGGCGGTGTGTTATTCTGAGAGAGTGTGAGTGAGCGAGAAAGGGTTGAAATTTTCTTTTCTTTAACAGAAAACATCATCACATGTCCTGGGGTATGAAAAATATATTTATGATTTCTTGTAGTATGTAGCAAACAATGAAAAACTTAAGAGAGTCCCATTAGATGATTAGATTATTCACGGTTGCTTTGTAAAATATTCTTTGGCTTGAACAGGATTTGAACCCATGTTGGTTTGCTTTCGGACTGTAATGTCCAGCGCGTTTCCCCTACTCCATTTTGCCAACGAGCTCAACACCTATGAATAACCAAGTTCAAATGCGAGGAAAATGTAAAATTGAGTATGTGTTTCATTTTGTCTGTATGTATTGTGTGGTAAGTAAACACATGTATATGTATGTCCTTTTTGTCATGTCAAATTATGAAATGAATATATTATGGCAGTTTTACGAACAAACCCAGCTTAGAATAAATATTGCTACATTAAGATACATCATTTATTGTTGTCTATTTTAACTAAACCAGCCTGAACGATTCTAACATCACCAAAAGAAAATTGTCATTAGCAAATCTAGAAGTTAAAACTTCAATTAAAAGTTCTAATACACTTCGTGCAACGTGTTAAGTTCAACGTAACACAAATTTTAACTTTTGACAGATTGTATTGTAAATATAATATCGCGCAATCTGAGCCTATTTTGATTTAACCAGTTTCAAAATATCCTGTTCAATTTTTGTGATACATTTTCAGTCACAAGTTAGGCACAAATCGTCCCCATGCCTGGCACTCTAAGGTGCAATCAGCCTCCTATCAAACTAAGTACCAGAGTGCTCTTAGTACTCCTGGGCACCTTGGGAAGGTAAAGTCAGTCGAGCGTGGGACTGACCACTCCAC
>JAGDQP010076772.1:0-10019 GCA_022664845.1 Lepisma saccharinum
CATTCTTCCCATATTTGTTGGCACAATAAGGATAATAATAACAAAAACAGGGAGAAGAATAAGGCCGCAGGTCGACCAAGAGGACGAGCGGGAGGGGTCATCAAAGCCACTACAAAATGGGTCCAACCTATGGATGCAGCAAATAGCATAAAAACAGCAAACAGAATGTTCACTGATATAGATACTGATAACAACCGTTCTGTAATCAGAGTTCAAGTAGCAATGAAAACAATACTAACAATAATAGTTACCGCGAGCTCTATTTCATTTTGGACACAAAAAGAAATTTCTAAAGAATGTATCTTAGTACCACATATAACACAAATTAGAGGTGTAGCAAATAAGATGATAAGATTGAAATACGTAATTCAAGTTTAAAATTGAATCTACAGATTACTACCATTATATTCATGTGATGGAAAATTCACATCTTAGCCCTCTGTTCGGACAAGATTTACTTAAACGTCTATTGGCTCACATTAATTTAGATAGATATATCATTTCCTTTTATAAAAGATCAAGGAAAGCTATCATACCAGAACAAAATGAAAGACAACAAAACATTGACCCATCGGTTATTGTGTTACTAAGCAACATAATGTGGCAAATGTTTACGCAACAAAAAGTGGTGATAACAGCGAAATCTTACTTCAATCTTCCGGAAAGATTTAAGAAAAGCATAAGACTAGACTCAGCGTTTGTTAACGTCACTTTACTAAAGTATTTAACAGATAAATACAACCTGCAGACAATGACGTTAAAATGCCAATCGATAATCCGATACTTCTAATTGCGAACCCAAGAAGACACAAGGTTGGGTTAAAAAAATGCACGAATAGCGTATATAGAAGATCAATTAGAAGATGTCTCACTACAAATTTAAGAAACTAAGGCGGACGAAAATAATAGGTTTCAATGCAGGACGCCCCAATAGATGTCAGATTGGCGCATACAGAACCACTTTTTGACCTTTCAATGTTTTATATAAATCCAGATCTTCCAATAAGAACAAATAATAAACTCGCAAATACTACTGTACAATTATACCGACGTATTTAGTTACTCGTTATCAGACATATCATATTTCAGGGGCTATGTACACAAAATTAAGATTGACGAAGCAGCAGCTTTAAATCAAAGAAGTCCACCAATTCCTATTGACACAATTTCAATGAGTTATAAAGGACACAATTTCAAATTCTTTTCCTTCACCCCTTCTTGTCGTACGCAAGCGAGGTTCAAAGAAATACAGCATTGTGGTAAACCTGATTAAATGAAATCAATATACTCGATATTTAGGTATTCCTTTCCCCTCAACAGAACAGGTATTTACAAACCTTAAAGGAAAAGCGCTGATTAGCTCATTAGATATCATCCAATCCTATTATTAGCTTTTATTAGATAAGGACAGCTAAGAGTATACAACTTTCGGGGTACCAAACCAGAAGAAGAGTTATCATTTTCACAGGGAAAAACCTCGGCGGCATCCCTAACAATCGTAACAAAAATACTACTGAAAGGATTACCCGAAAGAATAACATCATTCGCAGATGACATTATAGGAGGCGAGAATATAGAACAACAATTACAATATTTACAATTGTTATTTAAACGTTTAAGGATACACGAGCTACGTGCGTCTCACATGAAATTACATCTCTGTTATTCTGCTCTCGAAATTGTCTGCTTTGTTGTATCTTCTGAAGCGATCTCGGTTTCTCATAAACTAGCCACGAAAATACGACATTATGAGATACCGACAACCAAGCAGAAACTGCGCGGATTCATTGGCACGTGCTCATTTAAAGGGCCCATATACCGAAATTTACTGACCGGATGGAACCATTTTAATGACTACTGGATAACCCTAAATTTAAATGGGATGTCACTTTGAACCAACTATACGATAAACTGAAGGAAGATATAATAAATGCCGCACCATTAGCACATTTTGCTCCTAAAGCTCAGATAAAATTGTATACAGACGCCTCGTCCTATCAGGTGGGAGGAATTTTAACTTGCCATTACCCGGAAACAAATGAAGAAAATGTAGTTTCATATTGTTCTCGTAGACTGTCGAATAGGCAAAGGAAACAAAGCACATGGCATAAGGAATTAACAGCTGTAGCTTACACGATAAGTAAATTTAAATTCTATTTGGTCAATCATCACTTTATATACAGATTCTTCATGTTTAACAACTTGTACAAACGTCAGAAGATTATTTAGCTTTTCGATCTATGGCGCTAGCAGACAATGTACTTGCTACAGAAACAATTTTCACACGTAACAAAATGAAAGAAGAACAGTTGGAAGATCCAACACATACAAAATTAATAGAAGCCTTAAATGGGAAGGAAACAGAAGATTCCGCCAGTTTACGGGCAGTAAAATATCATATCTTGAAAGAAGGAATACTATATAGAACACGAAAACATCCAGAATTGGGAGAAATACATTTACTGTGCATACCAAAAACTTTGATTCCAGAATGGTTTGAGGGTATACACAAATCAATTGAGGCAGCACACCCAGGTTTAACGAAATTATATATTGCTTGTTTATTGAAATATTACGTGTGAACCTAAAACAAACACTGGCTTATTATTTAAAGCGGTGTGACAAATGTCAGCGCTTAAAGACATATCAAACCAAAAAAACAGCCGAACATTTGCAGCATCAGATTGGAAGTATCGGAGACACATATGTATTTGATACATTAGGCCCAATCGTAGGTGAAAATAACACCAGACTCTACGTACATGTTGCCGTAGAAAATAGTACTAGATTTGTCATAGCTAGGATTCCCAATTCTTTTTCGGCACAAACGATTATAGATTTTTTTGCTCCATGAAATTATATTACCTCTGGGTGGTTTCAACACGTTACTACTCGATAGACACCCTGTCCACAACAGTAGGGAACTTCAAAAGATGTCTCAAACATACGGATTTGAGCTAAAATTTAACCCGAGCTATAATCACGATTAAACTGGGGCAACAGAAATAACCCAACAAAGTATACAACAAGCCCTTAAATACTATCTACAGGAAAATCCGAAATCATGGACTACTTACCTCCCATATGCAATCTTCTGAATCAACTCCCAACCCTCTACAAATACGCAATACAGCCCATTCTTCTTATTATACGGATTTAACCCAATAATAGTAATAGATGCACAGCAACGAATTCATCATTTACTACAAATTTCACGAAAGAAACTACAGGACCTTCGTCAAAAAAATCGCAAACAGTATATAAAACACATTTGAGAGAGAAAAAGTGTTACGATAGAAAAGGGAACAAATTTTAGTTTACGATATCGATATCGTTCAAGGAAGACGATATCGTTTTAGTTTACTTTCCGGATAATTTCCCAATATACCGGAGGCGTTCAGCAAGCAATTGATTGGAACCTGCAAGGTGATGGAAAGGTTTTATGCGAAACAATAATTTGTTGAACTGCCCCCTACATATATACAAAGGATCCAACTTATTTCTGTTGATCGGATGAAAAGATATTACACACACGACAATACAGAAGTTCTTCAGGACGACAAAAGAAATTAGAAAATACTCGCATATACATATAAGCTATAGACTGATATACACGGAGAGAATATTTTGCATCCGCCGAGCATTTCGGCTGGAGAGGAGAGAACTTCTATTCGTCACAGTGACGTCACGCAACTAAGCCACGCCCATGCTATACAAGCGGTTTACATATACAGCTACTTACAGAAGAGAAAAAGGAGGGGAAGCACACGGCAGTGAGTGGGCAAGACAGGCAGTGACTGACCGAAGACACAAATAGTTACGCACGAAAAAAAGAAGCAACAAAAAGAGAGAAAGAGAACTAATACTTACCAGCTAAAACATCTCAAAAGTAATGCACCTTCTGTTGAAGGCATTAAAACACTTTCTAAAACGCAGTGAAACAAAATTTCCCTTTCCCTTACAATCTCTGCAAAAGACTATTGATAATCTTGATAGTTTGCTAAAACTTGAAAAAACCACTTACCGAGCCGTTTTGAAGATTTCCATCTGCACCCAGTATTTTCTTGGACAACAATGACCTTATTATTATCTTCATACTATTTTTAGTGTTACTATATTACTATATTTTATCTACAAACATAAAATCTAAAAACAGTTCGTGAACATTCTACAATTACAGATGATCCTTACCTCTCATTTCCTTGGTAATATCAATCACTGTCAACAGCTTCAGCTTAGTTTATTTGATATATCTAATATACAACAGATGCCAGAATCTAAACAAAATGGAACACCACGAGCAGGAAACCACCTGCAACACAACCTGCTCACCAACAACACCAACCCAAGAAAAAAGAATACAACCCACCCAATTATAAGTGCTTCCACAACTCTTCACATCAATAATGAACCCAGTGATCACCAATGTCACATTGAACCAACCAATAGTGAACCATTGCAGTGTTACACTATCAGTGATCTGGTGTATATAATTTAACAGAAAAAGTCTTGTAAAATAAGAGAGTAAAAGCGTATCCCTTTGAGGGGGATGATGCACGAGATGTCGGATCTGCTTGGGCAGTACGTTCACATTTACTCTCTCTCATTAAAAATAAAAGTGCAAAATTATAGTGAATATTGTAAATAAGTGTACAAAAGTGAAAAGTATATAATTTTCTGATGAGTGAAATTCCAAAAGTAGGGAGTCACTCTCTCAAAACGTTCATTCATCCACACTTTCAAAAGGGCTCGGGGAGCGTAAAGAGATAGAATGTGTGTCAACAGGCTACTGTGACATAAACACGCAAAGGTGTTTATGTAAACATAATTAGTAGACGGTAATAAACTTTGGCGGTGAATTAAAGGAACAAGAAGACACAACTCTAGAAAAGAAAGAAGAAACGATTATAAAAAGGACGGACAGCAAGAGTCCTGCATCACAAACTTCACAGTGGTCACTTCTGCCTCTCTAATCCTGGGACCTGGTACGGGGTCCAAACCTAGCAACAACAACCAACTACACCTGGGACTTGGTACGGAGTACATCATAAATCTAAATTACAAAGAGAAGTGATCTACTAGAACATATAACGTCAAAAGCACAAGTCCGAGATTTACCATAGTTATATGTATAATTAGGATTAAGTGAAATACTATTGTAATATATATTGGCAACTTTAATAATAAACCGGTGTTCGGAAAAACACAGATTAAGTCTTATCTATTCACAGTGATCCTTAAAATTCGATCCTGCTCTACCTAATCTATATGACCTGCAAAGGATCATAACGATACGGTGATTCAGAATATTACAAAGATGTGTAGATGAAATATTTTATAGATTTGTGTACTTACCTTTGAACTTAGGTAAAATAAAATCTATTATTAGTAGTTTCTGAAATCATGCTGATGTTTATTTCCGTTTAAAATAAAGTGTAATATTTAATGTTCCAAATTGGAATGAAAATATTTTGTCCATGTTCATGTTTTAAATTTACGTGTAAAGAATCAAAATATGGCTTTTCTCCTTTCATTTACTGTGGCCGATCAAACATATAAGATTTTATTTCACCGTACTGGTACTCATTTTTTAAAGTAGATGTCCAATAGCATATTGTGTCTTGACCACGTCAAGACAAACATTAATTTCAGAACGAATTCTTTCATGGAAATGGTGGGGGAATGGTTATGATCAATGGTCGTCGACGGCAACTATGAAGAAAATAGTGAAGAATATGATTGTTTATGTCTGGATCATTACGCGAATTGGTGCATACTGCCAGTACTATATGGCAATGTACGGATTTAGAACATGAATAGCTGCACATGCTGAACATTGTATGATAATGTGCACTTCTGACGCATGCAAATTCATGTAAATGCTGGGGTTATAAGCAATCAGTGTATAATAGTCAACCCTTTAAAAAATACGTATAACACGGGCACTGCATTATAACACAAAGTTAAGTCAAATGCAATGGCTCTTCTACTATAACACTCAATCTTTTATATTTCCCGTCAAAATGAAATGATGATTTCACCTAGAAATTATTCCAACATCCTTAATCAAACCTTATCCTTTAACAAATTAAATGACCGTATACAAGGTTTGCGCGCTAGCAAGCGCGGTACTTGGTGGGGCGGCTGCCACCGGCGGAAATTATCATAAACAAAATTATCATGGTTGAAATGAATAAATTACCTTGAATGCGTCTATTATTCAGCGAGACAGCAGCATATAGCGACTAACAAAAATTATTCGGCTCCTGTAGTGTTTGTACAAAATATGGGATCTGTTACAGCCAACAAGTTGTCAATGTCAAAAGAAAATAATAGCGTGTGAGATGTTTTCCAGCTGTATGGGTAAATAAAACATACAAATGCTGTTTTAAGTAGAATTTATCATAATATTAGATTTTGATGCTTTGAATGGCTAAATAAAACATACGAAACGTGTGTGAGACGGTTTCCAGTCCATGTTTAGTGAATAGTTGGTGCTTTTTGCTATTAAATGATCACTTCGGAGGGTCATATTTAGCTATAAAAGAGATATTTTAGCATGTAATTTAGTTAGAAAATAGTCTTTCAGCTGTAATGTATCGTAGAAAAGAATCAATTGGGGAATATTCTAAGAATTTATAGAGTAAAAAGTGACAATTGTGAATATGTCGCCTTGTAAGGTGCAAGTTGGTGTTTGTTATTGTGGAGGGACAATATACATTGAGAAAAGTGAAATTGTTTAAGTAACAATACCTGTAATGAAACATAAAACGAGGCGTATTTGGTGAAAGCGCCATTAGAACATAATTTTTGAGGTGTTATTGAAATTCGGAAATAGTCGAATAATGCCATGTTGGAGAGAGTTTTCTCGGCATTATACTTGCACAAGTGTACAATAAATAGGGAATTAAGGTTAATTAATTAAAATGTCTGTATTTCACGCTTTGCGATCACATGGAATCAATATTTAAATACTTGTAGCATGCATTTCAAGGAGAAAAGGACGAATTTACATACTGCCGACTACTTCGAAAGACATGAAAGTCGAAAACTGATATTTGACATACCTTCAGGATGATTTTAAGTAGAATGTAGCCTCTCCATTCTATTCTGTATACATGTTTCGGTAGAAAGACAAGCAGTGTGTTTGAATGAAACGAAAGCTAGAAAGAACTAATTCTACCAGGAGAAGGCAACTTGAAGATAATACTGCCAAATTGTGGTCTATAGGAAAGCTTGAACTGTTTTGCACCCCATAATTTCATATATACGACATAAATTAATAAATTAGTACATGTTTTTCTTTCCATTCCTGACTACAATAATTTTAAACTAGCTGCAACTCGCTTTTATAGTATTTTGCCTGTATAAACAGATATATTTCATGACTTAATTGTTAGAATACTCTGCAACTACACGGCAACTGCTTGTCGGCTAATGGTTAATGACATACTTATGCATTTCTAAAACCAGTTTGGCTACTCACTAGTATGGATAGGATACGAACTGTTCAGGGAGTAAAGTCTTCAGAGATGAACTCCAAAAGGCATATTTGAGTTAGCCATGACATGTTGGGGTCCATAAAACGCCCGTCCTCTCTCACAAGACCACAGACACTGAAGAAGCAATTAAATTGCAGAGAGAACTAAATTGTAAAAAGGGAACAATGGCTATTTGTGAGTGTACTTTTGGAAAGGGGGCGTCGAGTGTGTGCTGGCATGAACACCTTGTTTTAGTATAATTTGTGATGAGTGATTTTACAATATTCCTTTGACAACCATGAGTGTGTAGACAACCAAGGAAATTACTTTATTTTGCGTGGTGGTCGTATTAACAACTTGCTTGGTTTGTGAACAAATATATTAGAAACTTTAGTAAATTCCGCTCTGCTTTTATCAATGTACCGAATAAGTTTGTTACTATATATAAAAATGATAATAACAGACTCTGAATATAAGGACAAAATTTGGTTAATTTTGCTGGTGAAAAATACACTGTTTTCATAAATTTGCACTAACAAAAAATTTCACTTCTTCTAAATTTGAATATACACCAGGCCTGGTATTCGTATATGAATAAAACACCTAATTTATAGTAACAAGAAACTTTTATTGTGCATAGGCAAAATATATACAGACTAAAATCTTTTCTAACAATAGAAAAATATTGTAAAACAGTGCTGATATAAACTGTTAAACATTAATACTTTTCCACACAATTAATACAAACAGTGTTGTAATAAAGTATTGTGACTGAATACAAATTATATTAAAAAATAACACATGAAGACAAATTATATTAAATATATTTTCCTGCACAATAAAATTGGCATTATAATAAAAAAATAAGTATTCTAATTTGCATTTTATTTCGAAACCTATTCACAACTTTATCCACCGTAACCAAGGGGCTTCAGACATCACAAAATTTCAACCAATCACAGAGCTAGCAAATCCTCAGTTTACCTTCTTATATCTACTCAGCTGTTATAGAATAACGAACCTGTACTAAGGTGCCAAGTTTTGCTGTTTACGAGGCTCCACAATTCATTGGCATTAGAATTTATTGCCACTTCAAAAGACGCAATGTACTGTGACCGAAATATTGAAATTGGAAACCAAGGAAATTATTAATTTAAAAAAAAATGTGCATGCATATTTATTTTCTTCTAATAACGATGGGTTTAATTAAACAGCTTACTCTGCGCTACCTTTATGCGGAAGCGCTGCGAGCGTCGGTGAACAGCACCAGGCTGCCTCACTCCATAAATGCAGACGTAGATATCTACGTATGTAATAAAGAACCAGAAGTAAGTTGTGACTAACATCTCCAAATTCTCAGAAAGTCACTCATCTCCACATGTTGGCCAGTGAAATGAGCTAATATTTAGTTCCCAAGCGCAAAGGTATTTAAACAATAAAAGAACATGTTGAACTTGATATCCAATCACTAATATAAGCAGAATGTCACATTTCAAGAGAAGTATCAATTGGCGACAATCTCACGCTGATATCGAAATTGTATCTAAAACAATGACCTCAATCGGAAGGCCTTTTCCTTTTTCCTTTTAGAATTCCCATTAGTAAAACTGATTCATTTGATAGCAAGAAATAGTAAATATCTGGCAGTAGCAAAATGTTATGTTCCAAATTATGTTAATCACATTCAGGAAGTATTGGTAAAAAATATTCCGAAGTGAAAGTCGAACAGTTATCTTCAGCGACCTCTTGAAATTCGGATATCCTTCTCCTTCTCAATCGATGAATGTAGATTCGCTGAAATATGGAAACATGCAATGATCACACCCGTATTTAAAGGTGCTGCTGCAAATAAAATAAATAACTATAGACCAATCTCAATAACTTCTTCTCTAAGTCGGATTCTAGAGAAAGTGATAGATATTCAAATTGAACAATATGTCCGTAATCAAAATTTAATTAATAATAGACAGTTTGCATTTAGACAAAATCGTTCTACGGAATTACTTTTACATGAACTGGTAAACAACTGGCGGAAAATTCTAGACCGTAAAGGTAAACAATTTATAGCTATTGTATCTCTAGATGTAAGTGAAGCATTTTATACTGTTCAACCCAAGTTATTAACACAGAAATTGCACTCTCAGTGTAATTTTTCAATCTCTGCTTGTAATTGGGTGGAAAACTTTCTGATAAATAGAAGCATTAGTACCAAAGTGGGCAACTCAATTTCGAATAAATTAAATATCTCCCTTGGTGTACCACAAGAATCTATTCTTGGACCCAAATGTTTCAACATATTTATTAATGACATTGCACATAACAACTTCGACCTTGAGCTATATCTATATGCAGATGATTGTATTCTATATGACTCATCAGATAACTTGGATGAACTAATAACAAAGATTGAGAACAAAATTCCTCGTGTCCTCTGTTGGTACAAATCTAATATACTTCAAGTGAATGAATCCAAAACGCAAATGTTAATACTTTGCTCTGAAAATACTTCGAAACTACTACCTGAAAAACGTATTAGAA
>JAGDQP010076773.1:0-10019 GCA_022664845.1 Lepisma saccharinum
ATTTAGAATAAACAAACAATTATATTGGGATGGACGTAAGTCATAGTGCTTTTACCGTGCTTACAATTAATTTTATTTTTTTAACTAACAATTACATGCTTCCAAACATAACTTGATTCTATTTCTTGCGGGAATACTCTCTTCCCAAGTTCATATAGGTGGAGTCAAGGGAATTTATAACCCCATATCCCCCCCCCCTTCACCTACGCCACTGCAAAGGACCATGGATCATAAGATGATCGATGATCGTTTCTTAACCCAATTTATCAAGTAACATACCAGATGACTATGCCTTGACTTGATATGATCTGTGGTTCGGTCACTTGCGAGATTCTTTCCCTAATTCTTTCAGAATAACATTTCCGAGGGGGGGGGGGGGGGGGGGTTTTTTGCACACCTCCGAGGCTATTTTTGTTCTTTCCTGGGATAGGAGACTATTTCCATATGTCATCATGATTGCTAGGAAATATTCAGCGTCGTATTTCTTTCTGGTGCTATATAGGGTAACATCTTCGTTCCCGGACACTTCTAAAAAGCACTGTTCAGACAGAAAATGTATAAGAATTAGAACCCCACCTTTGCCTTCCGGGTCAGGCCGGGTCCGAAGCATAGAACCAGCCTGAAACTTAACCCGGTCAAATAAGTAGAAATGGTATTTGTTTTAAATACGCAAATTTAAATAAATCCAGAGTTCAAACCGCTTCGTGAATATCTAGATCATCTGTTCCCTTCTCGTCACTATAGTAATCATAGAGAAAAAAAAGACAACAGCGTGTTAACAAAAAATAAAGCTTTCCGTTTTGTGAAAATTTCCATTTCGAGCCCTGAATAAAACCGATTTTTATCTAATCAAATCCACTGGGTTGTTTTTTTCAAAACTAGATACCTCACAACTCTGCTTGTAAGTGTAACATTTTTTTTAATGGTATAATTTGCAATCTTGAGTGCGTGTGTGTCTGTATGTGTATGTGTTTAATATATGATGGATCCTCTCGCAAGAAAAAAGATGTGGCCTAGAAATTGAAAGGAAGAAAAAGAAATCATGTTCAAAATTTGTTATTTTTGAGAAAACCAACTTAGAAGATCATCAAAGACATTGAAAACATAACCCAAAATACATAACTGAATTCAAATTTACCTGAACGCAAGGTCAATCCTAAATTCATATATTGCGTCTCATCAACTTAGCAATTCTTTTGTTATAGTTTAGTAAATTAACCCATCAGTACATTAACATTATGAGAACAAAAAAAATATATTTCCTGGATGATCTTTCTTTTCTTTTGCGAATGTGTTATAGGAGCAGGAAGAACGTACTAATTCCTTATTTAAACTCTACAGAAAAAAAAATCGTATGATGTAATACTCCTCAGTAGGTAAATATAAGCATGTGCTAATTTATTTGCCAAGGCTGTCTGACTTCTGTTTCTAAAAGAATAAATGTTAATAAGAAATTTTATATTGGTCATATTATGTTGATACTCCGGGTTTTGCTTCCAAGGATATTAATTTCTTGTGTTTGTGTATTTTTCTATTCTGACTAAATACTGATAATCCATTTCCGGTAAAGAATTTTATCAATGTGAAGTACTCCATCAAGGAAAAAATCAAACATACTGAATGCACGCAATCACGCACTGGTGACGAAGGTCAGGGAACGAAAAAGTAGGTGAATTATTTACATAATATGCGTCCTCCAAGCATATAAGGAATAACATAAAAATTAACGTTAGAAATAAATATACACTTTGTAATTTCTGTGTTAACACAAAATTCACTGAAAAATCTCATCTCAAATGATTTATAGACCTCTTTATCATCTTATGACCATTATAGGATATTATCACATATTCTTACGATAATTACGTTACTTCTTTATCTATGTTATGAAATATTAAAACGTAACTCACTAAGTTTTATCACCCTTTATGTTTACACGTAGGAGGAGAGCGCCGATCGTCGGACACACGCCAGTAGTTGGCCATTTTCACATACATATCATTAAAATAAGACCTATGTCACATAAAATGTGCATAAAAAAATATATATCGAGTTTTCGGAGAGTTTTATCTTGATAGTTAAATTTTACCAGCTATCGATTGTGACATTATATATACCAGGAAAAAAATACAAAGTTTTGGCTTCCCTGGTTAACTTAGAAGATACCGAAAATGTTATTTGAGAGTTAAGATCAACGTCCTAACATTTAGGGTAAAACTCTGTAGCTTTTAAATAGTTTTAAGACATAAATTATTGTACGTCCAGCGTTTCAAATGTTCTGTTTTCACTTTTATATCATAAATAATACGTAATAGTCATATTTAATAAGTACATGATTGTGGCCAACTTTACGCTTATAGAGTTCACTTATGTTTCTGTTGTCGGCCAGGTTGACAGATGAGTGCTTCTTATCTAGTTTTGTTGTGATGTTAGGTTTTGAAGTTTCTTCTGTTCCTAATAGTCAAACGGGACATTATGTTTAGACTTATTTTAATTTAAAATGGATAGATATCGTCACCTTCAAGATAGAAGGGCATTAGTGTACTATTTGGCTCTTTCCACGCCCGATCACCAGGTGACAGATGCTCTCGTATTTCAGATATTGTTCATATTTTTTTATAGAAGTAGATACCTATGATATAAGACAAAACCTACACTCAAAAAAAATATTGGTGTTTATTGCCATCCCGAAAGGTGTAATAGAACACCTCTACCTCTACACTAATTCCAGTGCTGGGTAACACCATCCGGGGTGTTTAACACCGTTTCTGCTGTTGACAAAAACCTGTACCGGTGTTCATAAACACCGTTAGGAGTGTTAAAGTGCACCGCTAGAAATGTTATGGAACACCTTCAATGATGTTTATTAATACTCCTAACGGTGTTTCTGAACACCGTTAGAGGTGTTTGTCAACACCAGAAACGGTGTTGGACAAACCGGATGGTGTTACCCAGCACTGGAATTGGTGTTACCCAGCACTGGAATTGGTGTAGAGGTAAAGGTGTTCTATTAAACCTTTTTGGGTGGCAATAAACACCAATAATTTTTTAATTTTTTTTTTTTTGAGTGTAAGGCCACGGAATATTGTTAAAAATAGCGGGTGTCCATTGATTTTGTCTATTACACATAATACGGTGTTTGAAAAAGAGCTTTCTAATTTTATTATTTTTCAACCACTATCTAATGTCAAATTAATGCAAAAGATTTTCTCGATCAAAATAAGCTACATATGTGGTGCAGGATGTCCCAGAAATTATCACTACATGTTGAAAGTGCAATTTTCTGATTTTTACCGCCGTAAGTTTGATGAGCCATGAATATTTTTTTTTTTTTTTTTGTAGATTGACCTAATGAAATACGCGTTATATTATAAAAATAAAAAAGGTGTTTTAAATAAACAATTAATTTACTAATAATGAGTCAATCCATTAAATTAAGTGGTCCAGAAATAATTGATTTGGTCGCTTGACCTTATATTATTAAAAAAAATGTTTAATATTTTATATTCCTTATTATGTGAATAGTTCAAAACCAGTATTCTTTTATTTATACCACCATCAATTGAGTAATGACGCCCATTTTTGTATTACGGCGCACGGGAAAATGTGTGTAGCAAAAGTTTACGGAAAATATATCTGCGGACTGGATCATCACAGGACATACAAACAAAAACCATTTCTTCGTGTAAAGTCTGCTTAATAATATTAGTTCTCTGCATGAAAAGCCTAAAACGTAATCGTACTGGTCAAAATGGTATCTCAATGTGATTATCGGAATAGAAAAAGTCCATTTTTCAGGATGCTTTTTTTCGTACGTAAGGGATTGAACATCAAACTTGATTTTTTGTACTCTATTACATATCAAACTGTATTGAAGTTGTGCAGACTATGAAGGCTGATATATAATTACTTAATTTTTGTATTTTTTATCAAGAATTCCACAAAATTGTGTGCAAGGGGGGTAACAGCACTTAGGGCGAAAATGACTTTTCTGCGTATTTCGACTCCCTTTTGGTCAAGGCAGCTGCTCCCGAAGTAGTTCTTAGTTTCTCCACCAGATAGTGGGGTAATATCGAAAAGAGTAATACAGCTTATGCCACGCTCCAATTCAAATTTGGCGCGTTTTTCTTCCTCCTGTAACATTCACATTTTGCGACTGAGACTATATATGGTATATTCTGGGTCGATGCGTGGCTGGCCTTGCGAGGCCTGGAAGATTTTCAAAGGACTCTGCCCAATAGACCCAAATCCCCAAGACCAAAATATTGGTGGTCCAACATCGGAGCTTTAGTGGCAAAATCCACGCCGACATCGGTTTAACAAATGAATGTTGGACCAAATTAACGATCTGCCAACAACGGTGGGACGACATCAGTGCCGCCAAATCCCCAATTTCTACTCCCTGGATTCGACTCAATAGAAAAATACTATGGGTGTCCCCCTTCCCAAGCCTCTAGTTGTCAGTGTTGCCAATCTATTTTAAAATTTATTTTTTTCAAATGACTCCCGCACAGCTGGACGTATCCCCTCCAAAGCTGGCATGAACATTACACCATACTGTACAAGTCCCTATCCTCTAACTGTCCAGTGCTGTCAACCTATTTTAAATATTCTCTAATGCAAACTGTAAATATACCAGGTAAAACTTTTGAAGTCGAGTGAATTCAGACCAAATTTTTCATAGGACCTTCACTTAATGACAGAAAGTCCTAATCTGTGTCTGTTTCGAATATTTATATTTAGTGGCCATATATCACGGGATAACTACCGAATACATTTGACCCCGCACCAACAGGCGGGTATTTCAGCTAGTGATCTGTACAAATCAGAAAATGCTATGTACTACCTGTTTGCATAACCATTCTGAGTGTCCATGTTTGAATATCTTTTGATTCTGTGTCTATTCAAAATTAGCAATAATGTTCTTCTCAACATTTTACGAAACCTGCTTTGTGATTCTTCGTTAGACATTGTTCCAAAACGTATATCACTTGTGTCCTCCCAGAACCATGTTAAATCCATTTCTTCCTCCTCATAAGTGGTGTGAAACAATGGATCTTTAAATTTTGATCTATCAGCACTGCCATAAAAACAACATATTCGGTTCCAGCTCTTAACACAAGTTTGTAGAACTTCCGGATATATCTCCTTTACAGGATACGACAGTATATTGAAGAGTGGTACTGTTCGATTAGGCATGGTTTCAAGATCAGTAAAGTTATGTTTATGGACGTAAACACTTTTACCACTTTCACCTAGACAGGCACTAACACCAGGAGCAAGTTTTGATAAAGGAATTACTTGCATTATTGAGTCTGCAGGTTTGTTACAATTCCGACATCTGAACCATTTTCCCTCTTCTGTTGCATTAGCGGAGACAATGAATGATACAAGTAGGAATAATATTGAAAGTAAAAGAACTATGTTATAGCTCCTACCATAGGGAAATAAAACGAGAAAATAGTCATTATCCTGCATTTGAAAAGATAGCACATTATAATATTTGTCATAAAAGTTGCGACAAAAGCATAGAAATCTTAATTCGATGGAAGGAATTCAAGTAAACAATTTTTAACCAAGGTATTAAAAAGCAGGTAACCCATTCCCGTACTTCAATTCTGATTGGCTGAGTGAGATGTGACGTGACTGGAAGACAGTGTACCTTAAAGCAGCTTAGCTCAAGCTCGGTTCTCGTTATGCCATGTGCTCACTGATTCATATGATTTGCATATCTTTATAATTTGTTAACAAATTTAAATTGCTTCCAATTCTTTCTATACAAGAAGTAAACTCTGAAATACTGTGATACATTATTATTAATCTTTCAGATTAGCTATTTTTTTATTTCTTATCAAGTTATATATGAGGCCCATTGGTAGAGGGCTCACTTCTGGCGCTTGAAATCGTCGGTTCGATTCCTGCTCGTGTCATGATCGTCAAACACCGCTTTCGTGGGTTTTCTAGAGGTTCTCCAGTTTCCTCGCACATTCTTCATTTCATCAATCACCCCATCATCTATCCGGTCTGAGCCAAAGTTGTCTAAAGGTCTTACAAATTTAATTCAAATTCATCAAGGTATCACCAATGACAACATGCGCTAATAGCGGGCCTCTAGAGGTATTTGCTCGAAAATTTTAGTTTCCATATGCAATCTTATTTTATCACAATTCCGAAAAATGTAGGTCCATGACCCTAAATCGGAAATCAACTTTGGCTAACTCTGAATGATATTCTAAGTTGCTTCTAGTAATGGTTTACGAAAACCAATCAACTCTTGTACATATTTAAAGACACGTTTTTATGTTGCATTTCTTGTCTGTTATTATGTTCGAGCTTTCCTGAGAACACACATCAGCTATATTGACTTTATACATAATTATCGTCTTCAGCATCAGACGTAGAGATGAACATCACGTAAGCCAGTACGTGTTATAAAATTTCCAATTATGTCAACTCCCGATAATAAAATGCTTTACTTCTTTCCCGTTCTTTAACATGTTTAGTGCTGATTATGTAAAAGACTTTTCACCCACAACTATTTCTTAGTGGAAAACTGCACAAAAAATTTGGATTACATCGGTTTGGATTTGGATTTGGATTGCCAAATGGATTACCGGTGAATTTTGCTGTTTTAATCGGAATAAAGCTCCCTTCTTGCATAAATCATTAGTAGTCGCAGATTTAATAAAACGGTCCCCGTTACCCAACGCAAAAATAAACAAATGTTTGGTTTTCAACCTTACATGGAGAATACCTACTGTAATTTTAAATATATGGGCTGAAATTAATTGTAGTACATCCCTTTAAAGATTCAAACTTTAGTATATAAAATACTCAAACCTTAAATTCCAATTGAGAATTTAATTGGCAAAGAATTTTTGCTTATCTTTTGTATTTAAACCGTCAGTTGGAATGTTGGATTTTAGTATAGTAAAGTTTGAACCCTAATATGGATGTACTAGAAGTAATTTCATATGTTATAACTGAAATATAGGTTCCCTATGTAATGTTGAAAACCAAACATTTGTTTGTTTTGCATTGGGTGATGTATCGGTAGTACCGAAGTAACTAAAAATTCGTATTACAGGTAAAAATTCCTTTAGAATGAACGTTATTATAACGAAATTTCCGTTAGACCGAAGTTCTTCGAAATCACCGCCGAATTCTTATTCTGCAATACCGTGTTCATTACAAGGAATTCTCGTTATAACAAGAGTCCTGTAACATTCGTTATAACAGGATTTTACCTGTACTTGTAAATTCTATTGGAAGGAGGAGATATGATCAAGATTTGGGTTGGCACTAGAAAATTTTACCAATGCATCTCGATAAACTGAAACAAGAAATAGTAAAGTCAAATAATTGAAAAGTTAACAATATTGTATTATGCCTAAAATTCTAAAAAGGACAAATTTTGAAAAATTGTCTTAGTTGAAATTACAAGTACAAAGACTATATTTGATCTTTTTCTTTATTGTATCCTCTTAACGCTCGATTTCAAAGCATGAATCAGCAGAATCAAAGACACTCTTCCTGACAAAAATGGTCCACTTCTAGAAGACTATATATATGTACTTAGGTATAATATTGAAAACTAAGAAGAGTTACATCTTCACATGTAATGGCTTTTACGCTCGTATATTTTTCTTAATGAGAAGAGACTGAGAAATGTTACGATGAAAGGAGATTGCAAATCCTTTTTTGGTTCTATAAAGCTTCTATATCGTTCTAATTTTTCTTCATCCTCGGGTCTTCTGTAGATTTTGTAAATCTGGATAAAACCACTTTCTCAACCAGGATTTAAGTATTCTGGATTCTATTTGTTGAGAGTTGTCCTAAACGTTTTGATGTGTTCAGTTTATCTCCTGACAGATGTTACTAACATTCAGAGAGTTTCTTGCAAATGCACCGATAAAGTTCATGAACCACTGCTTTATCTGAACTATCTGATAATCCTACATTTTCTACAATCCTGCTATCCATATAGTCCAAGCATGAAATCATCAAATTCGTAGATCAAGTCAGAAGGCCAGATAGTAGAAAACAATACTGAAAGTGCATTTTACATTTGCTTGTAACAATCTCCACTTTCCGTGTTACCAATGGCACTCTGCACTATTTAGTCTACTAATAATCCCTTAAAAAGTTAATTCCTTCACAATACAATATCTTGAAGATGTTAGAAGTAAGATTCCTCAATCGCGGATTCCTACCTCGTACGGTTTCATTCATTAAATATGAGAGCCTCGCGGGTATTTTGCTCTGATTGTTTTCCAAGAGGCAAGGACAACAGCTCTTCCAAAATATCAATCATCAAGGCAAGATATTACCAAAAAATTAGATTTTGTACATCTGGATAAAATCTCTATTTCTTTGTTATTTCTAAAATGAAAATAAAGGGATAGATAAGATTTCCAAATAGCCCTTGCTGCTCTAGCTGGTAAATCATTCCATAATATACATGCAAGGATTGTGGCAGCACTGGGAATGTTTTAGTCCAACTCACAACCAATTAATGAATCGTTTATTAGATTCATTAATCTAAATCAGAGGAAGCAATAAATGATTTGCAAGATGCTGATACTGATTTCATTCCATAAAATACGTAAAAATTGAGTGTTCACTCACGATCTGTGTTAAAAGTTTAATACAAAACAGCAGACACAATACTTGGAATCTAGATTTCATGTTAGAACCGTATTCAAAACTGAGATCTTACTTATATGAAACTACGAAAAGAATACGTAATTATGTTTTGTGTTAGGCACAGACAGATGTTCTGTAAAATGAGTAATACTTCTCATCGAGGTGCGTTACTATTACCTCACCTCAAGGACGTCGTAATTACATATACCACCCAGTCGGTGATATAACAAATGTTACGTGTTTTAGTGGTAACAAACTATTGCAGATTCACATATTAAAAGCGAATAATAACGATTACCTTCACCTGCTGCTTATCTTATTATACAATTAACAAATGTAAGTGTAAAGTACGAGTATATTATTATCAAATATAACTGTATCAAGTCCAGCACTAATACTTATTTTTAGTAACAAGAAGTTGCTCTCTTTTTAGTTATTTCCCAACGAAAGAAACATTTTTCGTGATTATGTGACAATAAATGTGATGAATTATAATAAACCTTACATCTCTGATAATCATATCTATTCAACCAATTTCCAACCTTTCCATAAATCCAATTTCTTGATTGTTTTAACTGATAGTAAGAAACAGTAGGTTAACACAGGAATCACATTACTATTATATGTTACCTTCTTTAATTTGAGTTTAAAATTGTTTATGAATTTTAGGCATCTTAGGTTCAGACCGTTACCTTCTATAATGTTGTAGGAGCAATTTGAAAGCATAGAACGACTGAATACATACAGTACTCAGTATTTCGCGCTCTCGAGATATTCAGAGTATTTCTGAATATTCAGATCCGTTCAGAGCTATTCAGAGTATTTCTGAATACTAAATTAAAATTCTCAAATTGATCCCGCGTATTCTCTGTACGCCACTGTTTTCGAAAATATTACTATTTGATTTGGCATATGCAATTTAGAAATTCAACCTGTTATTTCAAAGATCTATTTGCAACACGAGCCAAGATATAATGTCCGTTTTGTTCGAAAACGTTTTGCCATCTTTCAGAGAGCTGCATAATTCCTCATTAACAGAAGGGCCTGTCTTTCGCGGCGAAAAATTAAATAAAATGCTAATTTACAGCCTCATTTGAATTGAATGTTTTACCACGCAAGAAGTGTTGAAGAGAGCGAAACAAGTGGAAATCTGGCGGTGCAAGGGCAGGTGAGTATGGTCCCATCCAAGCTCCAATATTTTTTTTACGGGTGATCAAACTTGTTTGTGGTTTCGTGTTGTTACGATATATCATAACACCTTTACGATGAACGAGCTCTGGATGTTTCTGGATTCTTTCAAACTGTTCAGTTGCCGACAGTACACATCCGAATTGATTATTTAACATCTTTAAAACTGAGAGCATAATCTTCCG
>JAGDQP010076774.1:0-10019 GCA_022664845.1 Lepisma saccharinum
GAATTTCCATCTGCGAATCGCTGCTGAATCGCAACAAAAGCGACCCATTTCTGAAGCGGTTGGTGACTGGTGATGAAAAGTGGATCACTTACGACAACGTCACGCGAAAACGGTCGTGGTCGAAGCGCGGTGCGCCGGCGCAAACGGTACCCAAGCCAGGATTGACGGCCAGGAAGGTTTTGCTGTGTGTTTGGTGGGATTGGCAGGGAATTATCTACTATGAGCTGCTCCCCTAAGGCCAAACCCTTAACTCGGAACTATACTGTCAACAATTGGACCGTCTGAAGGCAGCAATCGCCCAGAGCGGCCAGCTTTGGCCAATAGGAGAGGCATTGTGTTCCACCAGGACAACGCCAGGCCACACACATCGATAGTGACTTGCCAGAAGCTCCGGGAGATTGGTTGGGAGGTTCTTATGCATTCACCTTATAGTCCGGACCTGGCACCGAGTGATTACCATCTGTTCCTGTCCATGGCGAACACGTTTGCTGGTGAAAAATTCGCGTCAAGAGAGGCTTGTGAACATCGACTGTCTCAATTTTTTGCCAATAGGGAAAAGGCTTCTATGAGAGAGGCATCATGATATTACCTTCCAAATGGCAACACGTTATCGAATAAAACGGCGCATATGTGACCTAAATCGGATCATTCTAACTATGGTAAGTCAAGCCTTCAATGCCATGCAAAAATAATGGATTACTTTTTACTACACCAGATATTTACATACTCATTAAAAGATGTGAAGTAATAACTTTCAGGACATTTTATAATAATTCTTTTAGTTATTTGGTTTATTTTAAATAGGGATAGAAATAACAACAAAGGATTTGGTAAAATAAAGTTACAGCACTGTTGGGAGATGAAATAATATGCTGTTTTCTGATCTTAACTTACGAGTACGACTATTTGAACATCAATTAAAATATATTTTAGCCAAAATCATGATCTAAAGCTAAAATATGTTTGGACTAAAATATGACCGAGAGATAAAACATGTTGTGTCAAAAATACGGCCAAAAGCTATGTTTGGGCTAAAATATGACCTAGAGATAAAATGGCCTAAAGCTAAAGTATGTTTTGGTCAAATAAGGTCTCAAGCTAAAATGTTAAAATACGACCAATGAAAACAGAATCATCGTCTTTAGAAGAACTGGAAACATGTTTAAATTAACTTAGGCATATGAAGAAAACAGGTTAGGATTTAAAACAATATATGTATGGTATGTCATGTGATAATAACGACATAAGAACATTCAAAATCTCCATCCTGACGACTAAAATCAATCCTTAATGGATACAATTTATCTTTAATGAAACAGGAACTCCTTTTATGTCTTCTGTTTCCCTTTCTTGTTAACTTTATAGACTTTTTTTCCTGACAGAATAGAAAAAAAACCTCTTGATGTGCAATTGCTACATTGTTGATATTTTCCTTCTGTAACTGACAGTTGAAGGATTAAATGTAACGAAAAGAAAGGGGTAAAGAGAAAATGAGAAGAAGATGTGAAGGAAAAAAACAAACAACGAGAATCCAAATGAGACTGAAGTAAAATACAAAAAAGGAAGTAAATTAAAAGAAAAAGAAAGAGAAGAAAAAGCAGACACTGAAATTACTTCTGGGAATGACAAGAGAGATGTGGAAAGGGAAAGCACACACACAAGAAAAAGAACTGTATATTGCATTTTGTTTGCATTAATCCTGACTGCCAAGGTTGTCTCATTGTAAAAGAGAGTGCGCTTTTATTTAGGCGTCACACGTTCGAAAGAGAGACAAGGTGTGTGTCGTTAAGTTTGAAATTAAGACAAAAAACAGACAAAAGCAGGGTGTGCTCTGAATGAGTCAAATTAAAGTTTTTCTTGCTTTTTTTCACCCTGTCTTTGAAACATCTTCCGGCTAGCAATAACTTCTTCACAAACAAACACAGACACATACACATACAGTTACGCATATACTATCACGTATAAGGATTGCTCACGCACAATTCACAAGCAAGTAAGAATATACACACCTAAAAGAGAGAACAGACACACAAACACAGGTGAAAATATACCCACGCTCACATGCAGGGCAGAATACACCCACACCCAAATGCAGGGGAGAATACACCGATACCCACATACAGGTGAAAATATGCTCAGCCACATACATGGTAGAATACACCCACACCCACATGCAGGGCAGAATACACCCATACCCACATACAGGTGAAAATATGCTCAGCCACATGAATACACCCACACCCACATATAGAATAGAATACACCCACAAGCATTCAGAGGGGAAAATATATTTATACCTAAACACAGGACGGAGATTCATCCAACCCAAATTCGGGGAAGGATACACCACGCCCACGTCAGGGAAGGATACACCCACACCCGCATTCATGGGAAAATATACCCACATCTAAACACTGGAGGAAGATAGACCCAAACTAACTACAGGTGGGAATACACAATACCCAAGTACAAGTAAAAAATATACCCACACCTACATACAGTCCCACATAAAGGCTAGAATACATCCACATCCATATAGAAAGGAAAATATACCCACACGTAAAGAGAAGGAAGCATATACTCAACCCAAATATAGGGGAGAATACACCCAGAATCGAAAACAACATCAAGAGTTTGTTCGCGCAAACAACAACTATGGAACCAGCAACCAGTGTCCAGAAGTGTACACTTTTGTATCCGACTAGCCAGTGCAGCTACACTATCGCTGTTCTACCAGTTAGTGCAGGTGCAAGGAGTGTAGATATTTTCCGCCTAGTGCAGCGGTGAGTGCAGACAATTGACGATCACATTCCTTTCACAGTGTATGTGTAAGAAATGTTATTGTGAATGGCGCCACGTGCTTGCAGAAGGAAATTCTTCCCCGTTCGACCGAAAGCTGCACAAATCAGTTGATGCACTCTTTATAGTTCAATGTAGCCAGTGTAACCCAACCGAACAAACCTGAATAGAAATTCAAGATAAAAATAATAACTTTGTATTTTGGAGTCATTAGAGTAACTAATGACTTCGGTTTGTCTCGATTCTTTTAATTGTTAAGTTTCGAAAATCCAGAAGACCCCAGCGGCGATTCAAACCCAAAACCTTGGAGACGCTGGCCTGATACTTGAGAACACACGACTACTGTGCTCTGTAAATTGAAGGTAGAACTTAAAATATTATTCTTAGCTTCTTGGTGACCCAAATTAAATGTTTTATTGTTCCGAGCGTGGACGAGAAAGAATGGAAGGGGGGGGGGGAAAGTTAGGGGGAAAATATATGGAAAGAAAGTAGTTGGATAAGAATAAAGTGAAAAAACAAAACAATCTTCATATTTATTTAGTTTTTAGAAAATGGAAAACGGCAGCTCGGTTGCGGTAAAGTTAAAGCAAGACTTCTTCCTTATTTTGGTTCTAAATTGTCGCTCGTAATAGAAACAAATGCATAGAATATGGTTGTTAATGCATAAGTATGATTACTTGACTGGAAGCCCTGCAGGTATAATAAACAAGCAATATCTCTTCACTTTCTTTTCTCTTACTCGAGACTGTGTGTGTAGCCGTAATGAAGATGGTAAGGAAGGGAAACTTTGTAGTCGAGACGATAAATAAGGTCAGGTAAAAATTTCCCTTCGTACTTTTTTTTAAAATTATTATTCTTTACCTTCACGCAGGAAGAAATCGCTGGTCTTTCCTAATCAATGATAAATGAGAAAATTAATGTCAACTCGTATCGCGTAATGAATGAACCGCATCCTAGTTATTTTTAAAACAAGAGTTCCAAGATAAGAAGAATACGCAACATTTTAAGCGAAATGTCTTACTTGGCCTTTTTTTCTTCTTGTGAAAATTAATAGTTTGTAATAAGAAATCATTTCGGGAAAAAATATCACAGGGAAATTTGCTGCTTTCTAAATTCGAGGAATGTGTAGTAACAACGTCTGGCTAGCTTAATAAATAACTATTATATTTAAGAACTGTTTGTTGTATGCTGTTTTCATTAACCGTGCCACAAATAGACTGGAGAATTTACCTATTTAAAACATGAAACTAACCCTCCTTACAAAGACAAGAAACAAGTTCTTTTTGCTAGCAGAAATTATATTTATAATACAAAATAATCAACTTTAGTAGTTGTTGATAGGGAGAAAAAAATAGTAATAAAAGAAATTACGCTAAAATATCTACACGTTCCATCTGTTAGACAAAATTTTTAACTATAAGTCTTTCGTTTTCTTTCTGTACAAAATGTTTTTGGAAGTAACTATTGTAACTATATATAAATTAACAGAATTAAATCAGAAAACTATTAAATTAAACTCCAATACTAGGCTATCGAATGACCCATTTTAATCAATCTTATATAGAGAATATATTATCCAAAATTTTCAATAAAGGGTGCAATACCGAAAGTATCGCTTATGAATCTAAGTTGTATCAAATATTATATAATTAAGTCTCAGAAATTATTTTATATTTAGGCAGTGGTGTTATTCAATATTTCAAATGAATTAACAACCTGTTCGCGCTAGTTATAAATTCTGCTGCAAGAAGAAAGTTAAAATTATTAAGGTTTTGCTACTTAAATGACGAATTCAACCTGGAATAGTGTTAGCACGTCTTCTTACATCACTATATACACCTAGATGTGATACGTCAAATCTTAGGCAAACTTGCTGCAAATTTTATGCGGCACGTTTGTCATGATAAATTTGTCACAGCTTGTCAGCACACTTCATGCAGCAGGTTTGCCACGGTAAAAATAAATTAAGTCTACTGCAAATATATTGGAATACCCAAGTAGTTACCATCATTTGATAACAATTTTAGTAATGAAGCCTTACAATTAGACACCAACGCCATAGCTCTAGGCGTAAAAATTCCAAAGATATGGTCACTTGTATACTAGAAGTCATATTGGATTCTCCCCTCCCCGTGATCCCAGACGGACTAGCCAAATTGCGACTATCACTTTTCGTAATACTTGCCTATTAACCTATACAATGACACTATCCGCAATATTGTTTCAACAAATTTCACCCAGCCGGGGGGGGGGGGGACATGAGCAGAAACACTGCCTGTGCTAAAAATGCTTAACAACCGTAAATAAAAATTTAAAAAATGCTCATTTTCCTATGGGTGTCCCATTATGGAACTTTGCACATGTCTTTACGAATAAAAGACTCCCTTATTTTACGAGAGTTTCACAAAAATTGGAGGTGACGTTATTTTTACTATTCAACGTCAAAAGGTCACATTTTTAATTTCATATGGAAGGGGACAAGTGTTTCACAGGAAATGAAAAGTCTGTCCAAGACCTCCAAAACAACGCAAGAAGCACATCTCTATCTTAAGTAGGACAAAAGTTACAAGTATTTTAAATAATAAATGAGACTCAAAATTTCGGAAAAAATTCAAAGTTTGAGATGTTGTAATTCTAGAAATGTATGAGACAGGACTACAACATTACATTTTTGGGTGTTCCTCTTCAGACCCTACTAACATACCAAAATTCATTAAAAGAATTGAGATGGTGAGGTAACATTTTCCCAGTGACTGTTGATCTAACGTGGAATGGCCCAAAATAAACAGAAAGTTACGCTAGTAAATCATTAGCCGTAGGTAAGTGTCAGAAATGCATTTTTACTGACGCACCACAAAGGATAAACGAATTAGGATTGTGCGATTGTTCGATTGAGTATATACGTATATATATGGTGCATTCCAGCGAAACGGACGCAACATTTTCACAGCACTTTTACACATTTATGTATGTCTTTTACAAAGTTAATGTTACATTTCAAAGTTACAACTTTACTCAAATGTAGGCTATGAATTGATTTGTATTCTGGGAAAAGAATGTTATTGAATTTTGAATAGTTTACAAATTACAGAGTTCTATATTTTCGTAACGGACGTAACACGGATTGGACATGAGTTTTTCAGTCCTTTGGGAAAATTGCATTTTCTCTGAAAGTAATAATGTTTTCAACCCTAAAATTTTTACTGTGGAAGAGCAAGGTATGTACTTCTTTACTACTGAAAAGTTTTTAAATTAATCAATTAGTTTCTCCATAGTAATTTTTTAAAGCCCGTAACGGACGTAACATTTTTGTCCAGGTGCACATAGCAAGTGAATTTCGCTTGTGAAACATAAGATAACAAATTTTAAATATTAAAAGAAAAGCGAAACTTATTAACACTACTTTCCAGTGAAACTTAGAGCACTTCTACAGAGTGTCCCTAAAATAATAGTGCAAACTTTGGAAGGTGATTATTCACTTCAAAAGGAGAAAAAAAAATCCTTTGAAGAAATATCGAGAGATGCGTAAGTTTGGAGTCACAGGCGCTCAAAATTTTTGTGGCATCGTAACAAATGACGTAATATCTCGACACATACTGACGTAAGCATTATGGGCTTAGGAAGCCACAATGCAAACAAAGTCCATATAACTAACTGTTCAGCTGATATCACAAACTTTCATCAAAATGTAGCGATTCTTAAACTACCCAGTTGCACCATTGGAACACACACGTAGGACTTTATATTTATGCTGATCGTTCTACAGTATGTACTCTCGAGATAGCTTTACTGTACACCAGTACAGAAATTTTATCGTGCTTTAAGCCATTGCTCAGAATAGCATAACTCTTCTTAGATCCAGAGGGCGGCTTACGACTATTGAATCTGTGTATCACTGTTTCATCCTCATCAAAATTTGATCGTTGTTTTTGACTACGTGAACTTGTGTTTTAGCAACGAATGGATTACACCTCGCTTTAGTGTTATCTTCACAATTCCTCAAATGCATCAAGTAAACTCATTTATGTGAAAACTTTGCTCTTTCCGTTGTTTTATTGGTAACTCGGTGATCTCTTCAGGTGAGGTATCCCGAATAAATTGATCAACAAACTGTAAGTTGTATTTAATATCTGCATGAATGTAACATTCACATAACAGTAACTTGGGACTCCGGCATACAAAGATGTAGTAATGAATGCTATATGTGATGTCGTAGCCTTTGACGGGGCGCCAAATACATTTTGTAAAATGATAACAGCAATATTCTAATCTTCATCATTGGATGAAAGTATCTAGTTACAGAGCAGCAAACGTTGGTTTTTCTACTCTAATATTTATTTATTTATGTATTTCGTATGTGATTGTTCTTTCTTGAAAATACTAAACGTTTCGGCAATATTGATTTAAGTATCCTTTTAGTCATGGCTTATTTCTTGCTGTCTTTTGACACTGTTATGAGGATTCAGGGCTTTGTCAGGAAATTATATAATAGCTGCAAAATTATTTAATTTTCTCCATTATTTCTTGTTGCTTAGGGAACGGAAGCTCTTTTATTGGTGAAGAGAATCTGTGCAATTTTCTTGGTGATTTTGGGGAGCCTTCTTTACACTGTTAACATATATAGTCTATACTGTATATAGGCTAGGGTGTTATGTCCGTTACGCTTTATTCTCAGTTGTTGTCTTACTTTCCTATGGTTTGGCTCCATCAAGTTATTATTACACTTGACAACTATTAGAAGTTGGTTAACTATTGTTGAAAAGTAGCCACTGGTTTAGAAGCAACGCTAATTTTTTGGTTATTTCGTAAAGGACGTAACAAGGCAAACCGCCTCCAAAATATTCATTGAATTATGTATACGTACGGAATATTTGGAACTTATCTGTCTGCTGAACTATTTGTTAGACACGTACATTTCATATACCAAATTCTTTCAAAACCTTCCGCTGCTGGTGTGGTGTCCAGCGTAAATATTGTAAAAAATACGTACAACAACAACTTGATGATTTTTTTGCATACAGACTAAATATTTGGTAGGTCTAAATATTTCAAAAAATTTGCAGCCTTATATTCAACTCCTTAACCACCCAAAAATTGTTTAAAAATCCAATTTTATACAATTCGTTACTAATTTTTCAGCCTACTTTTTTGAAATAAACGAATTCGTTTTGAGAAAAGGCGATTCCACACCTTGAAACTTGAAAGTACACACACTTCAGGAGCGAGACAACGTTTTTGATTCAGCTCTCTATCTCTACTAGTTTTTGAGATATTCAGGTTTCCGTACATGTCTACGGGAGTAAAAAGACGTCACCCGCCATGTTTTCAGAAGTGGTTCTGATATCTTCAAATATGTAGGGACCCACACACGAAAAATAAAAAAAAATCTAAAATGATGATGCAACCATTTTTTCTTCTTCTTGAATTGGGGGATTTGTCATGGAATGACCCACAATAAATGGATATTATTTTACGATTTTACTGGGTAAGTTTACAAACCACGTACACGTAAAGTGAAATACAGGTTTGGTAAAATATTGCTCTGTAAATTTTTCTGCCTAAATTTACAGTGTTTAAAGCTTGGACTGTAGTTCCGTTGCTGTAAAACTGAAGGCGTTGTTGCTGTTGAAGTTGTACGTTATGAAATTGTGTGCTTTTATTTTCAATTATAAATATAATGTATTAAGTTGACAGAATACACTGATTGGGTGAAGTTCGCTGGTCCAGCTACGCACTCATCATTGTGTGTACCTTGACTACGAATTACAGACTGGCGGAAGTTACTTGAAATGACGCTATCGTACATAAACAACGTAAATTGGTTGCTTAGTAACGTTCAACGAATGGAAGACACTGGTTAATCTCAAGACAACTACAAGCGTCAAGCGAATACTGAACTATTAACCTCAAGCGTCTTAAACCACACTCTGTGTATAGCTAGTTTTAACTAATATCTAGGCTAATATTCCGTCTCCGCAGAAAGATTGCCACACATTTTGCCAACCGTGGAATGTATGAGTCACTACTGTGATGACTAGTATGCTCACCGCTCCACAGGAAAGCAAATCTTCTGCTTGACTTCTCCAGAACAATTTAGTATTCAGTTCACATCTTTGTCCACAGCGGGAGTTCGACATCCCCTTTTCAAACAACATCCTGTATTGTTGCCAATTACTGTGTATTATGAAAGGCAAACATGATTACAGGATTGCCAACGGGTTTCCAAAATTAACAAAGATCACAGGGAATCAAAATGAGGAAAGGAAATTAAATCTTAAGAGAATCCAGTGTTGCCAGGAAGTACGAAATTATGGATTTCCTGAAGATACAAGGGTTGAATGGATAATGAAGCCTCCGATATATTAAGGTATTTTAGTGAGTAAAAAAACAAAACATTCCTTAAAACTTACTCATTTATTTGTTATAAGATATAGACAGAAGGTCTTCGACACTTGACTGGTTTATCATCATCACTTTTGATAACAGAAACTCGAAGTCCGACAGACCTTGCAGAAATTCAGCGACTGGATAGGCAACAGAGAATTGTTATTAACGTCTTATACGAGCTGGTAAGCTTCTAAGGACGGGACCTACAGTTTAACGTGGGCTCCGAATCACTTGTGTCACCACAGGGAATTGAACCCAGGATCCCTTGATTACAAGACAGCGAGCGTTGCCACTCAGCCACAGGGGACACATACCCCCAACTAGTATTTTAAGTTATATCACAATGATAGTCCTGAAATCTGCAGGTGTTGAGCGTAGTACTTATTATTGCCAGTAGATGCCAGAGATATACAGGTAAGATTTCAGGGAAAAGAATGTAAGTAAGAATAGCATATATAATTTTATTATACATATAAACTTTCTCTCATTTTTCATTTATACTCCGCGGTGAACAATATTTATCTAACTTATAAATGGCAGTAATATGAAATATTTTACAGGGCTTCTTACAGGCAAGTATGATAGATATCAACATGCACGGCAGTGCATGAGCCAAGTTCTTCACGTCAGAAAACGTTAGCACTGCCAGAAGCATGTTATACAGGAACAAGAGTTTATGGCAAAATCGACGATTTGGGGGCCCCGTAAGAAAAAAGATGTTAAAGATAGGAATATGAGCTTTTGCCGTTAAGGAGATATGGTAAATATGTGCAGATGTACAAAATTTCATATTCGTATCTCAAACTATGTTCTAGTTGTGGACCCCTGAAATT
>JAGDQP010076775.1:0-10019 GCA_022664845.1 Lepisma saccharinum
TCCACGTATCTTCGTCCAAAGGCACGAACTGTGGTGGAGTGGTTAGTCTGATGCACGACCGCCTTTATCACCCAAGGTGCCCAGGAATACCAAGAATACACTGGTACTCCATTTGATAGGAGACTGAGTGCAGCTCGGAGCGCAAGGCATGAGGGCACTTAAGGAAAGTCTTCAGCGTCCTTGTCGAGATTTGAACCAGGTGTGCCCGATTCATGGTCAGACATGCTACCGCCAGAGCCACGGCGAGTTTTATTTAAATCTTAAAACAGAATTAAATAGAAAGAGAAAAACAATCCCACGATGTTCTGTAGTGAGATTATACTGCATTTCTCCCGTCTTAAAACTGAAACGGTCGTGCTTTTATTTTGCATTCTGTCGTATTCAAAGATCTCAGAGTGATTTTATCATTTCCTATATGAATACGAAATTCTGTTTTTTGTGCACACAAAAAAGTCAACCTGGTCTCTAATCAAATGGGTGTCAAAATCGATCTCACATGTTTTTTTAAAGTAATCGTAGTACTCTACTTACCTATTTCCATGTAGCACGAAAAAAAAAAAAAATGATACAAACAGCATCATCAGTGTTTCGTCCGATAAAACGAAAACTCGTACGAAATACAAAATTTTCACTATATATCAATTTTTATGTTAATGACACCAATTTCGCTCTGTAAATACGCCAGTTGCTTACAGAAAACCTTGAGAAACATACAAAAAGCTAGTAATGTAAAATGTGAACGTCAAATGCATACTGAGGACCGGAAACCAGTCAGTTCATATATTTTGCCACAAGACTAGATTTCTTTGAAAATCAACTCAACCCACATGATGGATGATAAATCAGTCTTCAATGAAATTATATTCATTCCTTGATTCTTTCAGCCTTTTCAATCGGGATGACTTACTTTGTCCGTAGAAGGGTGGGGAAGGCAGCAGCGCTGGCTTGAATCTGAACTACTACGCCGGTGAAAGCGATACTACAGAAAAACAATTAATGACTGGATCCAAATTTTGTGTTCTGAACCTCCCTATTACAAGGGGGAGGGGAGGCTTTTGCTACGACATTCATATTATCCAAACCAGTTACCGAAATGGTTACTCCTGTTTCCCAAATTTGTGAACGAATATTTTTGTTTCCCAGACTAATGAATCAAGTCGTTTACCCTATTTCAAGTGATATATATTTCCTCTTAACAAATTGTGCCGATTTATTATTTTGTAAATTAACATTACAAACTTCTGAAAGCAGAAGAGAGATCACCATTCGGTCAGTAGGATATATTATTAACTGCAAGATACTGTAATCAAACATTCACATTTATCAATGAGAAACCATTCCAGCTGTATACTGAGTCGAAATTAATGTTGGAGGATTGCTACGCACCTTCCAACAGAAAATTTACCTAAATCTATCGGGGAACGTAATAACTAATAACGCAATATTAATATACTGATGATCTATTTTTATTTTTCTAAGGTTACATTCTAATCAGAACCAAACGGGTAACTGAAGAATCTGCATTTTTTTTACATATACATACATACACACACACAAACAGCTGTCATCTAGATTAAGTTCTATATGCTAATCCCAAGCCACTGCACTTCATGGTAAGCCATCACTAGTTTCCTGAATTACAACCTCAAACAGCGCCCATTCTCTCACACATTTTCACGTATTTTGTAAACTAATAGTATATACTGTACATCTCTGAGCCGAAAATAAAACACAATACTTAAGACAACAAGCGGTCCTAGCTCAAATGATGAGGTCGACTTCGAATTTGGAGGTCCTGCTGAGAGTTATTTTGCCAAGTCACACCAGGCGAATGTCGAAATAATACGTTGACATCAGGTCCTGGCTCACTTCCTTCCTACATCCTCTCTGCTAACTTATTCCGGCCTCACCAAGATGATTAAAGGCCATAAATAATTAAATGTATGTTTTGAATTAAGAAAAATAAACAATGATAGGACTACTATTGTTTTCCAATAACAGAACTGATATATTAATATTAGCGAGAAAAAAAATATGTCTGCTTTCCCACCTGCAGTTTTATGAACCCCATCGCTTTAAACTTCTTACAAGACTTTCACGCTTATTATTAATATGAAGAGCTAATTATATTTTGACGTTCTTGTGGGTGTGTGGCCTACTGCTACATAAGGTCAAATAATTTTGCGAACATTTGTCTTAAAAATTTAGCATTTTGCTATATTCACTCAAATAAAATTCTGATCGTTTTACCTACTATTCCAATTTGCTGCAATTTTATTTTCCTATCCGCTTTTCAGCATGATTTATCACATTTCTGTGTTAATTACAGTTAAAGTTTATGAAATGGTTAAATATGTGCAAGTGTCGAAACTCAGTAAAAGGAATGTATCATCAGTAACACATGCAAGATCTATATATAGCCGTATTCAGAAACGTATTATTATTATTAAGTGACTAGCGATGTACTAACGAGTGATTAACAATATTTTTAACATTGGTAGTCACTCGTTAGTACAGAGCTTGTCATCCCAAAAAACGTTTCTGAATACGTCTGATCCTCTGATTTCTTTAACGCACTGCACTTTGTTAATTCGTTTCAGACAAGATATTGAAAAGTAAGAAATTACATTGAGCCCAGCAGTCTCAAGGATCGTAAGAAAATAATACGTAAAGGACTTCATGTTAATCAGGGAAATAAAACACATGTATAGTTAAACCAATGTAATTTTCGTTCAAATATTTTATAACGCATGTTTGCTAAAGTATCAATAGATTTTTGCATCATTGACTACCGGTCTCATTTTAGAGGGGGAAATCTGGAGTTCTCCCATTCACCATGTTTTCCTAACTTTTTCACAGGCGAGTTAAACTGTGCTATAGTAGTGAGGTGAGGTAAGGTAAGGTAACTTAAGTGACAAGTGATATCATATAGTCGTTTGCGCATTTCCAGTCTGGCTCGTATTTAAGGTCAATCATGGTTTAGAGATACCACTTAACTGTAGGTCCTACCCTCAGAAACTACGTACTCGATTAAGTCGATATATATTTTAGTTCTATACATGCACGCAGTTCCCCTAGATATTGATAGGAAACCCCTACAGTTACAATAACTGGCACTCCTTTATTTCCTTAATAGTTTAAAGAAAATCGTAAGTCTGTAAGTGGTCCCGCAATAAAGAACCAGGTTTGTACCTCAGAAAGACTCAGAAGATGTTACACATGACAGCTTCTAATTTTAAATTAATGGTGGTGCACGAGCATAGAGCTCCACAATTATGGGACAACTGCAACTTAATTAGTTACCTTGGATTGTAACTATAATTATTTCCACGTAACGACAAGAAACGTAATTGATACAAACGACATGAAACGTAAATGATACACTAACAGTTTGTAATCAACGGTTATGAAGCCGTTTGGTTGTCCACGTGGAGGTTTAAGACTAAATTTTACATGCTATCTATTGTGTGTGCCAATGATTTATACCTGACATTATCATTTAAGATGTATTTGTGGAGCCCTGAATGAACTATTGCGAGACTTCGTTATCTCCGATGATCGGTAACTTACAGGTATAAGTCAGTGAAAGTCCCATTTGTATAGATTAATTAGTATTATTGATATCTCAGTGAACATCGACTTTTGTGACATCTTGTATAAATATTTCACAAATCTGTTCTGATACTAAAGAATATCGCCCGAGCTTACAACTATGAATTTAAATTTTGCAAACTAAATCTTTTCCCTGTCGAACAGTAACTACTATGAGAACCATTAATCATTGCATTACATTGCTTGGTGCATTAGGTCATAATACTGTAGGATGACTAAACAAATAGCTTTTAATTTTGCAGGAACTTGTGAGGCCTTGCAAAATCGTATGTACTCTATATCTGTTCCGAATACATCGTACGTAATCTCTATAAATGTATATGGTTTTTCCTTTTGCTCCACAATCACAAACCGATAAACTAAGCTTTTTTTAGCGCAAATATTTCTTTCCCATGTTATAGCTTAAGATCTTTCTACTCTTATTGTATAAACTTCTGATTATATTTAATTAACAAAACAGACATGCGCTAACGCACTGCTTTTTATTGAGGAAATTCCTGATGAATTGTTCTTTTAAATGTGTAATATATCGTATGATATTGCACGAAAAGCTTACCATTATGACTTCTCTCATTTCCATGTATGGTTTTACTTAGTTAAGTTCTTGGAAAGGTCTCTTAATTTCTACTTTAGAGCTTGGAAAATAAACATCAGCATGAAGCTGAAAGAATTCAACACTAATTAAAAAAAATAATGGGCGTCATCAACAAAGTTATGTTCATCTTTATGATATATCTCCTACAAAAAAAAATCTAGACCAACTTCAAGACGATCAATGATTACTTGATTCCCTGCCTTAATAGAGTCCATAAAATAATTCTGGTGTTTACAACAATCAACAGAACTTATCACTTTGCTGCAGGGTTTTTACGTCTATTTCACTACTGAACTTATCAGTAGCGTTCAGAATCTCTGGATGAACTGTAAACCCTCCCAAACTTAAGATCCTGGAAAACAGTCACACAAATTACAAGCGTGCTACAGAAATGCATTTAAATTCTATATTCTTCACACAGAAAGCAAAACAAAATGAAATGATCAATCCACTCAAAGCAAACCATACAAAAACCCACAGCAAAATGCCTCCATATTCCACATTTCATTTTGTATTCTTTAACTTGTAACAAGTACAAATGAAAATCATGCGTCTAGAAACACCTAAGGAAACTGACTCAATGCACATAAACACGAACGTTGCTTTCCAAATTTACACAACCAATTCTGATATCGTAGTAGGTAAGATCTGTTACTATGAATGTGTGTGGATCGAGAAATTTTGCGGAAACTTCTACGAGGATTGTTCGAATTGGACATGACTTTCGTTCTCCGCCAATGTATCAGCGACTACTCCATAGGAGTTAGTAAGCACACGGAATTTCGAGATAACTCGAAACGTCTGGGCCATGATCAAATAAAATATTTCATTTGCAAATTTCCGTCCGACAAAATGAAATGCAGAATATTGTAGTATCAAAGTAGCAATGTTTTACATTTCGGAAATAATAACTTTAAAATTATCTTCTACAAAAAATTCTTACTATTACGAATCTTAACTATTAATTACGGCATAGGGGGTCAAGAAAAAATATAGCTGATCCCCGGCAAAAAAATCTGAAACTAATTATGATTCTCAAATCCCTACCTGAACCGCGCGATGAAACATCATCATCATCATCATCCGAATCCTCCGACGACGTCTTTCTGCTTTTACTAGGAACGGGACAGTGAGGTGTTTCCGTTTCTGATATCTTCCGTTTGTTTGGTTGGTTGTTGGAGTTTTGATTGCTTCGCGTGCCTGTGATGGCAAAGAAAACCATTCACACTGAAGCTCGGGGAAATGATTATCATAGCAATTATATAACGAAATCATATTAAATTATGTAGTGCATAAGTCAGCTATATAAGAATCGGCATATCTTTTTTAAATAAAAAGTAATACTGACCAAAGCTACTTTTAACTAACAAGCTCAAATATACAAGTGGGAAAATTGAGTTGCATTGATGTAATCACAAGAATGTAAATTGCGAAATTGGAGATTTTGTTTCAATTATATATATATCACTTTTGTTTCGTTGCTTTTATTTCTTTCCAATATTCATACACATTCTCTGCAACCCAATATACCACCTGATGTCTGAGATATATATATATTTTTCAAAATAACTTCTACACTTATTAAGTAGTACATAATGTTGTATGTTTTCTACATTGGCAACAAGTAACTATTTCATAATCTGCACTGTGCTCTGCTATAAGGAAGGTGCCCCAACATTGTTCTCATCCTTAAGATTAAACAGCTTTTATTTTAACCAGTCATTAGAGTAGCTATTTACCTACATCCTCAATTAAATGTGTGTGTTTATTATTATTTTCACATATGATGTTTAATAACTAGAAGGATCAAGAATATTAAACTGGAAATTAGTCTTTGCACTCTATAATACTTAGGAAAATTGTAAATTACTATTAAACACAAAATCTTAACTACTGCCATGATAATGTTCTACTACAAATTATTAACTTTTACACATACTACACTTACTAAAACAGATACGAAATCACTTCTAGTATTTCTATGAATAATTAATCAAAATGCGGTTTCCTACATTAAAAAAGACAGTATTATACTAACACATGATACTAAGCTTCAAAATAGGTCACTTAACTGCATAATATATGGCAGATCCAAACTTGTCACGAATGGCATCACCAATTCAGACAGTTTTATAATGTAGAAACAATATTTGGGCACTTTCCTTCCCAACTGAAAATAACAAACCATGTAACTGTTCTTAAAAATCAACAAGTGATTCAGAAGATTCCTTGTGACTGGAAGATTTCCAAAAGGCCATTTACAAGGATTCCATTATTTTTCATGATTTTGCCGTTAAACCTTTTGATGATTGGCGTTTATTTTCATCCTATTATATATCAAAATTAATATTCTTCACATTTTTATAATGTTTCGGAAGACTTACACCATGAACTTGGTACACTCTTCATCGCTGATGAGGCAATACAATCCAGTCTAGGTGCCTATTATAGAAGCTCCTCACGTCCCTTCCTCATTAATCACGATTTACGGTTGTTCTGAGATTAACATACAACTACCAAGTAGTTTATAATGATTTATTTAATAATAATGCGAGACCGAATGTTTTTTTTTAAAACAGGGATCAAACTCGTTACGCGGAGTTCAACAACGTACCGACAGTTCCTACAGAAAATGATTTGTGTTTATGCAAGGCAGTTCTTGTTCTTAAATGTTCATAACTTTGTAGTTTTTATCAATCGATCAGCGGTTTTGTTTGTCGTCTTCTAATCAGTCTTGTAGGTTCGCTACAAGACGCGACAACGACTAGTTCGTAATCCACTTAAAGCTTGACGTCGCGCACTTACGATACTAACGTCTATCCGATGGAAGGCAATAACAAACTAATACCGGTTCACCTTACCTGAGACGTTCGGTTCAGAAACTCACCTCAGTTATTCAAAAACTACAAAAGACAAGTATAATGTTAATACTTTACAGTAAGTAATCCACCCCCATAGACCGTGATTTCGGTCACGGAATTCGTTCCGCAGTGAGGGGGTACACAGGTTCCAGTCCGGCTGTCCGTCTATTCTGAAGGTTTTCCTCGGTTTCACAAGACGAATGCTAGGATGGTACCTACATAAAGGCTAAACTTTACATCCCACTTACTTATCCAACGGACAAAGTAGAGCATTGACGAGAAGACCTAAGTCATGATCTGCTATAAAAGTTATAAAAATAAAGATACCCGACGATAGGTCTGTTCAAGTTTCGATAATGGCCTGGTTCAGCCACCAAACTGTAAAATCTTTGTTACTGTGTTGACTCATTATGCACAACAAGGAAACGTTTGCGAACTCTGTCACTTACTGGATTATTGAACACTTTCAGGAATTCTGTGTTTCTTTAAAAAAATGAAAACTGGAATGTGAATAAGGGAATATGAGAATTGTACTCAAACATTTAAGGAGTACAATACATTAAGTACAGTACAGTAAGTACAATATAGTACATTAAAAAGTAAAACATTTAATTAACTCCCTTTAATAAAAATTAAAATACTGAAGTATTAATTGCCTATAGTATTGACAGCCAGACACATTCAAAATAAGCAAAAAATATTTTGCTTACTTTGTGTGGGGATGTAACATGTAACAGATGATGTCTATGAAGTTTTTGAATGCTGCAACATGGTACAATCGACCTTAATCTTACAATTTACCAAGCATCAACTTATGGCTTTGAAAAATTTGTACGAGAAAGCAAAATTCCAACCAAACAGGAGTTTACAACAATTAAAATCATCTTACAGAACTACTTCTTTAAAAAACTCATGTGAAAAATTTAACATGTCAACAACGTAGTAATGTAAAAATAATCATTATTTTGTACGTGATGCAAATTCTAAATTCTGAGTAATTTCAGGATTCCTTATGTTCTTAAAATATGCTCAAATGGATAAAAGTGGATATTTTTTGGTCAACTGGTTGTAATCCAAGCATCAAAGCAACTTCGATTCCAGTGATTCCTCCTTCATAGGTATTTGAACAGTGTATCTGCAAATCCACGCGATTGCAATAGCTAAAATAGTCACTTCAAAATTTGTAATGGTACTTTATTTCTCGATTCTCGGTACTTATTGTTATAGCATAAAAGTAGTGAAAGCGCTTTAGATTTAGCTTTCACGAAGCTCTATCGATTTGCTACAAACGCTATTACATTTCAATTGCTATCCTTAGTTTGAAGATAGATTGATGAATGGGTTTTTTCCTCAGTATTTACAAATAACGTATCAGAAAACCCTCAAAAACAAATACTTTACGATTTTTTCTACAATATTAGAACAATGATCACTCAAGACGACAAACTTTTGAGCGGCACTTTTCTCTCTTCGTGCAGAAACGATAATTTAGGAGATCATTTCACACAATTCGAAGTGTCCTCTTGGAATATAGTTTCCGCAAAATTAGACTGCAAAAGGTTTGAAGCAATTGTACAGGGAATCTCACGACAGGTTTTACAAATGTTTGAATGTCATACTTCAAACACCAGTTTTATTCAACACTATGTGCTTCACGTAGGAAGAAAAAAATACCTGCTACAACATGCACGACAGCATTTTGAACATCGCTTAGATGCTTGGCGCACATTAAAGATCTAAGAAGCAAAAACTAAACGTCCTTCCAAACATATTTCAGATCTAAATTGCAATCGCCCCATCCTGCCTACCCATGTAATGCGACCGCAATGTTGTCGAGCGTAAATCCTGTCCTACATGAAAAGCTACGGAAGATTCTGCGTTTAGAATTCTTTACTAAATAGATTAAGAAACTGTCCAAGATTCGGTATCTCATTTTCGTGGAAAGGTTTAATCATTAAACAATCAGCAGTAAATCCATCCTCCGTCTTCAGAGTTAACTATAAAATCACTCCAGAAGTGTTCGTAATTGTATCATCATCATCATATTCAGCCGTTTCCTATCCACTGCTGGATGAAGCCCCCCCCCCTTTCTTTCCACATACCACGGTCTGCTGCTATCCTCATCCATGTAGCTCCCGAAAAACGCTTCATTTCATCTACCCATCTTACATTTGGTCGTCGTCTAGGTCGTTTCTTTTCTCTAAGAATCTACTGTAGTATATTTGTCGTCCACCTTCCATCTCTTCGTTTAGCTATGTGACCGGCCCATTTCCACTTAATCTTCTTTGCAGTCTTGATTACATCCTCTACCTTTGTTTGTGCGCGAATCCATTCGTCTTCCTGTCCCTCCTGGTTACTCCTAGCATGCACCTCTCCATTGCTCTTTGTGTGACGCGCAACCCTCAATCTTTGAGTCGTTTGCGCATTCAAGTTTCACAGCTGTACATCGTCACAGGTAAGACACACTGATTATAAACTTTACGCTTGAGACACATCGGTGGTTTGCTTTTGAATATAAAGTGTAGTCTTTCAAAAGAACTCCACGCCATTTTACATCTTCTATTTATTTCATCAGTTAATTTCGCATTTGATGTTTTGAGCTAGCCTAGGTAAACATACTAATCAACTATGCCTATTATCTCTCCGCTAATCGCTTTTCCCTTTTTGCAGCATGTTGATTCTACAATACTTTCGTTTTACTTAAATTCATTTTTAGGCCTTTTTTCGAACTCTTGTTACTCAGCTCTTCCATTCTGGTTTGTAGTTATTCTGCACTTGAAGCAAACAGGACTATATCATCAGCGAACCGTAGGTGATGAAGATATTCGGCATTAATTTTAATTCAAACTTCATCCCAGTTTAAATTTTGGAACACTCTCCAGGACCGCACAAAACAGTTTTGGAGAAATTGAATCTCCTTTTCCAACTTTAAATTTTTCACTTTCTTGATG
>JAGDQP010076776.1:0-10019 GCA_022664845.1 Lepisma saccharinum
TTGTACGTTTGACATTTCTCACAGCGCACAGGAAGAGGTGGTGAAGTTCGGGATATTTCGACTCGATGGCGTTTTCTGTAGATGTATGCGCCTCGTTGTAGAAGATTGTCGATGATTTGTTGATGATTTGTTAAGACTCTGACCATATAGCTGGATGTACTCTGTTGTGTTCTGATCCTGAGACATTTGGTTATAATGTGTCCATCTTGCCTTAATTCGTCTTCTGCTTCTGAGTCTGTAACGTCTAAATCTACCCCTCGAATGACTACAGATAGCATAGGAAGTTTACGTGGTGGCGGTGGTTGGCGTATCGGTTTGTTTTCTAGTGGTGTCAATTTAGCATGTTTTCCGAAGATTTCAAAACTGTATTTGTTACGGATGGTTGTAGCAAGTTTGGCGTCGGATGACTGAACAATGATTCCATTTCTGGTTGGTATAATGCGAGAGATGGTGTCTCGAGGTACGTACTTCAGAAATTGCATGAATAGTTGTTTTGGTATCGAAATTTGAAATTTGGTATCGAAATTTGTCAACAGAAATGAATGATTAGATGCTGAAGAGATCCTGGAACTCTGTAGGTCTTCATAGTCGGAATCGGTGAGAGACATTTGATGATCATGATTTGAATCTGCATCAGAGTCTTGGCGTGTATTGAACTTTTTTGAAGGTGGTGACTGTGAGCTTCCTTGGCGATTAATATCAGGTGAGCGTGATTGTGAACTGGAACGTGCAAGTTTCTCAGTACTCCGTTTATGTTTTGGTGTGACTCCTGAAGATGCTGATTTAGAGGATGTAGATCGTTGTACTACTGGTGGTAAGACATGTTTGCCGGATGATGATTTGTTGTGTGGGTTAGACATGATACAATGAGATAGATGATGATCAGTCTCTGTGCAATGACTGCTTTCTCAAAGTAACTCGTACCCTCCGGCACTGAGAAATGCCGTCGATCCTATTGTGGTCGTGCACGTTTTCTTCTCGCTCGTACGTATGCAATACGAGGTCATCGGTAAGAACCCTGACAATCCACAGCTAGGCTAGGTTTGAGTATGGTTGACAGATACCAACATAGAGTATTTATACTTATAAGTACATTAATTTATTGCGCCAAATAACTTTTAAAGTAAATGTAAAGACATAGTCATTACTCGAACTATATTCAAATTTAACTCCTTAGCATTATGAATTTTTTAAACTTTTATCCTAAAAGGAAAACAAACAATCAATAGCAACAAATCCACTTTTACATGCTCCACTATGATAAAATTGTGCTGCCATCTACTGAGCATCAATTCAACTATTTCATTAACGCCAATCCGCAATATACAAAACAATAATAAATCTTTTTATTTTCTCTTTTAACTAATCATACAATATAAATCAAACCATTTAACATTCTAAATAACATTAAAACAATTGAAAGTGATAACTCTTTTGTTCTGTTATATTCTCATTAATAATACTAACTACGGCTTGTCATAGGGGCATATTACAACTTCCCCTTTTCGAAATAAAAAAAATAAAATAATTTTATTATTATTATTAATTTAAACATTTAAACTTTGTAGTCCAATAAACTCCTTTAAAACAACACAAATCATGAATAATTCATAAAATTAAAAATTATCTTCACATTTAAATAATTGATATTATATAATAATCATATTTCATTTATCTCATTTCAATTAATAATTATTTACCATACTTCAATCTTTTGTTTGTAATTATTTGTTAGAAATCAATTCAATAAAAATTAATAATTAATTCATTTTAAAATCATTTCTCTTCAGTTATCACTTTTTAACTCGTTTAATATAATTTGCTGTTAGTCATATTATATAATTCATATTTACTTTACATGACAATAAATATGTTTGATTGAATTTCATTAATTTCATAAACATACATATATTATCAATTAATATTTCGTTAATCATTATTTAACATTCATCATTTCAATTTTTAATATTTTATGACATTTGATACTTTAGTTTGATATAATTATTTTTCGCATAATTACATTTGTTTGTTACGCATGCAACAACAGTTTAATATAAAATTCATTGCTTGTAGTATAACTAAATTTGTTTTTGTATAATGCAATAGAAGCATTTCACTATTTAAGTTCATTTAATAAGTAATTAATTTAATCAATCAAATTGCTTTAAACATCTGTATATCAACAACATCATCATCAACTAAAACACATCATTGGCCTCTTTCCCACACATGTGCAATTGATTTATTCCATTCATATGATCTATATGATCATATGTTTCTGGGTCTAATTTATATTTCTCTATAGTCCTCGAAGTTTCTATACATATGTTTCCTGCCTTTCGATAATTTCTTTCTTTAAAATTACCTAAAGCTCTCTGATACATTTGTTTTCCATAATCCTTAGTACGGTTCCTTTTTTCTTTTACCAACCATAATGTCTTCATCCTCTGAGTATTGTCATTTTTCTTTCATTAGATATACCTGAACATTTCATTTTCTTCAGATATTTCTTCATCATTTTGTTCTTTCAAAACCTTTTCTTGTATTAACTTAGACACTTCGACCATATCTTCACTTTTCGATTCATACCCATTGATTTTAGTTTCAACTGTATTATTAGATACGGCTACGTACTTGCTCTCCTTTTGCAAACGAATACTATTATCATTACTTTCATCTTTAACTTCATTAGATGGACTTAGATTCTTACCATCTTACTGATTACTTAAATATATTTCTTCAATTGGACACTGCAACCCACATTCTTGAAATTGTTTAATATTATTTGTGTTTATTTGTAACAACTCCTGTCTACCATAATTAGATTTATATTTCCATCTTTATTAAGATTCCTTGGCGCAGAGATATTCGAAGCAGTAACAGTAGATAATGCTAGACACATTTTGATTAAATTTAACCTTGACTTTCATAGGATCACTAATGATATTCTCTTCAAGCTTACTTAAGGTGGTTGGCATATGTTCTGCTTTGTAAAGGTCAATGAAAGTACCTTCTTCCTCAATAATTTCATCCTTCTGATGTTGTGACTCTTGATAACAAGTATCAATATAGAAAGATTTATCTTTATTTTCAAATTTATCTACATCAGATAATGTCATTTTGAAATGTTCGTCCAATTTCGGTTGACCCTTTCGATTGATATTTCTTATTAGCCTTTTATAATCAACTTCGATAGATTTAACCCTTTTTCATAAAAGAGTAAAAACTTTTAGGATAGTTATTTGCGAATTTATTCTTTATATATATTGGTAGCATATCAAAAATGAATCTGGTAATTTAGGATCCTTTTTCACATTCTTTTTCATGTTATATATCTGTTTGGTATTAGTTTTGAACCATTTAATAGTGATTAGTATATATTGACTTATTTCTTTTCTTTTTTCTTCTTTCGTCTCTGGTTGAATTTCAATATCATCTGAAGTTAGTTTGTCATTCGCACCCAAAACTTTTCTGGTTTCTAGCTGAACAGTGACATATCCTATTATTTTTTTCAACTTTTCCATCACGTTACTTTCAACTTCCAACATTTCTTTATACAGTTCTTGTTGTGGACTAATTCTTCTAGCAAATTCCATCAATTGTTTCATCATGGCTTCAGACGATTTTGTTACCACTGCAGCACTCGTTTCTGAAGATTTTTCCAGCTCTTTCTCTTGCTCTGCCTGTTGCATATCTCGTTCAGATTGAAATGTATTTGTCCTATTATTTACGTTGTCAGTTTCTGGAAATTCTTCTCCACTTGTGTTTCCGTCATTAGAAGAACCTTTTTTGATTCATTTCACCACTAAATACTCTTTTATCTGATGCCATAACGTTGGACGCCAATTTTGATAAAGGTTCGTGTTAGTTTTATCAATTAGTCTTCAAATTCATTGTGTCTCAGCGGTCTTGGATTCCTATTTGAACTTATGAGGGGATAATATAAATCAGTCCCCGTCGGATTGCCTAAATTGTTCCAGATCAAGGTGGGTCCGCACATCAAGTGGATACTACAATATTCATACGTAATAACCCGCTCTAGAGCTGTTTATTATCACTCTTGAGGAGTATCAAAGCATCCAAAGAAGAGATAATAAGTTTCATTTTATAGCAAATACATGGAAGCAAAAATAACATATCAAAACTTAAGTATTTTATTCTTAATAAATCAGAAATAATACTGATTACATGATTCTATTGATTCCTTCCGTTGACAGATACCAACATAGAGTATTTATACTTGTATATACATTAATTTATTGCGCCAAATAACTTTTAAAGCAAGTGTAAAGACATAGTCATTACTCGAACTAGATTCAAATATAAACTTTTAACATTATGGATATTTTAAACTTTTATTCTAAAAAGAAAACGTAATTAATAACAATAAATCCACTTTTACATGCTCCATTATGATAAAATTGTGCTGCCATCTAGTGAGCATCAATTCAACTATTTCATTAACGCCAATCCGCAATATACAAAACAATATTTTTTTTTTATTTTCTCTTTTAACTAATCATCCAACAAAAATTAAACCATTTTACATTCTAAATAACACTAAAATAATTGAAAGTGATAACTCTTTTGTTCTGTTATATTGTTATTAATAATGGCAACTATGGAATATCATAGGGTCATATCAAGTGTTTCCTCTTTATATATCAGATCATAGTGCTGTGGTTAGACAATTCGATATGATCTCACTACATTTCTCCGATGTGATTCTGTTTGGCATCTTTATAATTGTGTATTAGATGAACAGGATTGTCTTATAGAAGTCAAGTATATTATACACAGCCAAATCTTATCTTATGGTTAAATCTTAAAAAAAGAATAGTGTACTATTTGAAGTTATACTCAAAACAAAAACAAGTACATCAAAAACAACAAAGTGCATATTATTATAATTTACTTCAACAAGACCATATGAGAACCATACAGGGTGAAAATGTATACATAGCTATTCAAAGAGTAAAACAAATATTATGCAATATACAAAAACGAATAAATTTAATATACATGGTAAGAATTAAGCTGCCATATATCGGAATTAATTAACCTGTCCCGAATTTCCACGTGATAAATGAATGTAAACGTGGTATGCAAAAAAATGATTACTCAAGTTGAAGTTCATAATGGTGTAACTCATACAGGAAAAGCTATTTCGTATGTAATATGTCAGCATTATTTAGATCGTTTTAAAGAACAAATCTGTCCTTTGATACAATTGGTAACTCATTTCATAACCTCCCAACTATACCGCATAAGTAGATAAAATGATCACCCCTGAAGAAGTTAAAACGCGTGTAAATTCCTTAGAACCCACGTCATCCCCTGCGGTGAATGGGGTTTCATCACCGTGGTATATTGCCCTGCAGGAATATTTAATCCACATTCTCACAGAAGTTTATAATAAAATGTGGTGGAATCATTGAAATGTTCCTAAGCAATTCCGTGAAATTAAAGGAATATTAATTCCAAAAAAAGAAGAGCTGTTAATACTGTTAACAAGTACCGAATGCTGTCACTACTAAGTAGCGACAACAAGATATTGTATAATATCAATTCTAATCGTTTACAAGACTCGTTACCTTATATACTGAATCCTATCCAAGGGGGACTACGTGGTACTCCGGATGCGGCGCTAATTTTTGCCAGTTTTCGTGAAGCGCTCCACCGCGCGAAAACACTTTCTGAGAAACGTGCAATGGCTAGCTTTGGCTTTTATCAAGCATTCGATTCTGTAAGAATCGACAGTTTACGTCCTTTGCTAATTCGCTACAAATACCCTTCCTCCCTAGTCAACCTCATTTATTGTTTGCAGAAACAACGCGAACTGATACTACATAAAAAATCTTCAAAACTTTGTACCATTCCCATGCATAACGTAATTAAGCAAGGTAATCCATTGAGCAACCAACTTTTTTCTATGCTGCTCACTCCCATGGTTAATGAAATTGAAATATCTTTAAAAGGAATCTATTGCAATTGCTATTGCTTTAAAATAATGTCATGTATTGATGATCTGGCATGCCATATTACAGAACGCAATGAAGGCAACATAATAACGGACATAATTTGTAAATATGGCCAAAATACCGACCTAAAACTTAATCAGTCAAAACCTAAAATACGAGTGCCTCCTAATGCACCGAATAGACATATATGGGTGGGACAATCTATATCCTATCTTACTATGTTAGGAATTAACATATACCCCAGTATAAAAGACACGGTAAAATATAACGAACAGCGTCTTATTGGCAACACTAAATTTCAGAACTCTTTTGATCTATTAATTTCAAGGATGTGGTTTATAAATTGTTACATAAGGAGCAAATGGACATATTTCCTACAGTTATTTAAAATGTCGTAAAAGGCATACGGTCATACATCTAAGTTTATAGGATATTTTACTTGGAAACACTACCAATTGCGAACCAATAGCACTAACATTCTGCTGCCAATAAGCAAAGGGAGCTTAAATCTTAAACATTTGTAAATACATGGCATTGCTTTACGTTAACATCGTACTGTTGATCTCTGATGCTCTGAAAATGTAATTTTTGCACAGCAAACTATGCTTAATGTATTACATGAAATCATGCTTGACCTGCCCTTGAAAATTAATCCTTGGAAAATGGGCAGCAATTATTTAAATGATACTTTTATTGAAATAGCTTACGCGCTGTCAGGTAAAATACCTATTGACTAAATGGACGTAAAAGGTCTATATAATTACTTGTTTCAACCACAAAATATAAAGTATAAACAAGAAATGAAGCATCGAAATTATAATAATTGGTTCCTTATCTGGCAAAATATAGCCGAAATGTTAGTTCAATCCTGTCTTCATAATCTATTCTATTAATTGACTTACTGAATTTATCCTAATAAATCCCACTTATATAATATTGAATTCAAAGTAGATCCATTGTGCTCATTATGTAACAATATTGACACTCTTCAAAATCGTCTTATTTCTTGTGTATATGGTAACCTTGTTTGGTATAAATTCAGTAGTAGTTTTAGACGAATTACAAGAACTCAATTGACTGAAACTTAGTTATATAGTTCGCTGGATTTTCCAGCATTCCCTTACTTTCCCAATACTAAAAGACGATTCCTGATGTGGTTTACAGCACAAACCCTATATCATTGTTCAAGCATTGCTGAACAGTATCTAGCTCAAATGCACATGCGCTACGAAAATAATCCAAAGAAAAATCAATGTAATAGATATGTTTTATATATTCGTGCTGTTTATTAATAAGAATCTGTCAGTATTTAGATGCTTGCATTATGAGCTATGAACGAAGAGAATTATTATCTGTTTTGTATTGCTTAACACCTAGTGAAGCATTTGATAGTTGTTTCAAATTTGCGGTAGTTTAGTTTTTCTTGAAAATAAACATATTCAGAAAGTGGCTATTAATCGTGAGGTCGTGAGTTCGAATCCCGTTCTGGAAAATTTATTTTTATGTAATGATACATTCCTCAAAGCTTGAATCATTAGATACAATAACAATACTCAGTTTTATATGTGTTTTCTCTCTCTAGCAAATGCTATACTTTGTCTTGTGATGAAGAGAAGTTACTATTATCTAACTAAATAGAAGGAAAAAATGCTTAACTTCACCAGGGCTCGAATCCATGTCCGTGTGGCCATTTTATGCATTAGTAATTTTTAGATAAGGCAGATTAGATTGGTTTGGGTTAGTGATAGTAAAATTGAGTTATTTCTGGATAATTTTAGAAAATGGTTACTTGGTCCATTTTAGAAAAAAAATAATTTTGTATATGGGTTCTTACATACTTGAAGTTATCAGAACGACTTTTAAAGAAATATTGTGCAAAGGTTCCTTGATAACAAATTTCAGACTTTTTCATGAAGACTCATCTGAGACATTTAAGTCCGAAAACCGACATTATTCGCAAAAGCCCATGTTTGAACACCCGTAGAAGAGAAGAAGTGTGATTAAGGGCCATGATTTTTTTTTTGCGTGCATACACTCGGTCGGTAAGTATAAATATTACAAAATTGTGCAGAATTTTATTCAGTTCCTTCACTCAAAAATATTTGTTAAAATCACATTTTCTACAATTCGTTACTTTTATGGGCTGTAACAGCACTATGGCTTAGGCCCTACCCGAGTATACTTCAAGAGATTTACAACAGTTTTTTTTATTAAACTCTCTATCTTTTCTAGTGTTTGAGAGATTCAAGTTTCCGTACATGTTTACAAGAACAAAAACTCCAGCCAGCATTTCGTAAAGAGCCGAGCAGGGTAAGATGATGAAAAGTGCCTTGAAAGTAATCGTCATAAATTAAAAAATACTACCATATTCACCATAAAAAATGATTGCTCTCCACCAAATATCAGCTTAAAAGATGCTAACGTAACTTCAAAATAAATCAAAGTCAGTCGGATTTGAACCTACGATGACCTTCGTTTTTTTTTAAAAAAAAATTGAGGATTTTTTCAAGCTCTACAAGGTGGTTAACTTTTGCAAATTTGTTGGCGCAAAATTAAAATTTTGAGAGAAGTTAGAAAATTTGAAAACTAAATTTAAATAAAAACGTGGACAACAGTTGCTTCGAAAAAAAAATATGTTATGTATTTTTAGTAGTTCTATATCCATGAATTGTTCGGATGTTCTAAAGTGGTAGAACATAACCAAAAAAAATAAAAACCAGTATTTTTGTCGGTTTGAAGGCGTTCTACACTCGTTTCTTTACCTCACAATGGTTCGTGGTGTCCTCAAAACTTGTAACGTTAATTTAACTAATTTCTCGACATCAAGCAATGATCAACTTTTGCACAACGACGTAAGTCGGGTGACAATACAATATTCCATTGTTACTTTTACATATTTCTATTTATGTATATATTTTAAAAACATTTGTTAATATTTTGTTATTTCAGAGCTTTCTATCCTAAACTAAATAGTAGCCTGCACCGGGCTGAATTTGGCTGGTTGCAGAACATTTATGATTTGAGCCACACAAAATATGAACACCGCAATAACCGAAAGAAAATTAATAAAAAGGACTTTCTCAACGATACGAATTAACCAGAACAACGCCATTAGTTGAGCACAGAGATTGGAAATAAGACACGTGACTAGGCTTCTTACGTCTAGGTGACAAAATGATCACGTGCTCAGATGATTTCGAAATACTGTATCATTACGTATTTCAAAGAATGTTACTTTTTTCTACACTTAATAGCATTTCAACATATTGCACTTAAAAGAAAAAAAAAACATCTGTACAATTTTTTCCCAATTGCGAATGTTCACCCTACCTTTCAGGGCTAGAACCTGGAATCTTTGGTTTACTGTTTCCGAAGATACCCGAAGTTGGCCTTAGAGAATTTTCGGCTCGAAAGAGCCTAGTCAATGCGGTAAACCTTTTTGGAATAGGCTGTACATTTTGTGTTATGGGTTTTGAGTGAGAAACGCAATACAGCAGTTTTTCAAGGATTGGCTTTTATTAACCAATCATTACACCACATTTTAACAAAGTCTATAGCGACTTGAAGGAAGAAAATATCTTCTGTAGATTTAATGGTCTTAAAACTTTTGCAGTCATACGTGTAGAGAATTACAGTGCAAAAATTATACGTATATTTGTTCGCATAAGTCATCAATGAAGAGAAAAATAAAACTGGCCCTAAGGAGCTTCCTTGAGGCATACCTGAAAGCATGAGGATATACTTGGATGTGCTACCAGGAAAGACGACACATTTTATTCTACCAGTCAAATATGAAGTTAAAAGTCGAAGGAGGGGTCCGTGAATTCTAAATCTTGAGGCAAGGATGCGTATAAGAAGTTTGTGAATCAGGATTTCAAATGCTTTGGAGAAGTCTAGGTATATGATGTTAAGTTCTTGTCCTTTTGCTAGGGCATATGTGGCGTGAGACAGTACGACAGCTAAGTTGGTTTCAAAGTATCAATTTGATACAAAGCCATGCTGGGAGAGACAAAGAAATGGGAGGACATGATTTTGAAT